>PVJH01035633.1:0-19504 GCA_004026705.1 Nesogale talazaci
TGTGTCCTCCCTCCAGTGAGCTATTTACCTCTTTAGTGCCTCCAGATGAGGTCATCAAGCAGTCACCTGATTGCCAGACTAAAGGCCGCCCGTCCGCTCTTAATCCTCTCAAATTGACAACAGATTCTCTAGCTACCACAGAACTTGGGGTGGCGGTGTGGAGGCGTGAAGGAGAGTGGAGGTGCTGGTGTGTTGTGGGGGGCTCCTCCTCACCTCACTTCCTCCTAGCATGGAACATGAGTGCCCCGCCAGGGGCCAGCCCTGCCCCTGGGCTCACCATCCGGGAGTTCCACCCTGGACTGCAGGTGACTGGGAGTTTGATTTTTCTCTCTGAAAACCCCAGTATTCTGTCTCCTGGAGGTCCCTGTACCCGCCCCTGGAGACACCCAGCAATCCACACCCCAGCCCCTGTCACGCAGGGTCCTCAGGGGTCGTGGTGACCGAGGCACAGCTGGAGGTGCCAGACAGGGCCTGGGAGTGTGAAGAGGGGGAGGGAACACTGGAACAGGGGCTGGGGGTGGGGGGTACTTCCTGCCACCATTCTTTGGGTGGCATTTCTTGCAGCCAGCCTGGCCTGCTGATACAGAACCCGGTCTATAAGCCGGGGGTGTCCCCACCAGCTAGGACTGTGCCCTTCCAGCCAGAGAGCCGGGTAGAGGGGTGCCAGCGGGGGTCTGCTGGGTGGCCTATGAGAGGCCAGAAGACAGAGCAACTGCTGCTTGTGGAGGGTCCATTCAGAGATGTCGGCCGTGGGGGAGACGGGGGGTGGGGTGGGTGTGTGCCTCCTCTGCAGAAACGTCAGCCCCACTGCGTCTCGTGAGGAGCCCAGCAGTCCACACTCACCACGTCTGCCATGTGTCCATCTGTCCCTCTGGTTTTATTCACCCCCTCCCAGAGGTAGCAGTTCTCTGGGCTCCTGTCTTTGGTCCAGGTGGGGAGCAATGTGGCTGGACTCAGCCTCACTCTGGCTGTTCCTTCTGGAAGCTGCTGCAGAGGGGCCCTCGCTGACAAGGTGGAGGGCTGCTCAAGGCTGGAGCTGCGCCCTGGGGAAGGGGACCTTTTAGGAGTCCCCACCAGGAGGGACCCCAGCTCTCAAGACCTCCGCCGCTCTAAAGACCACCCCTCCTTGTGGGCCTCGGGAACTGTGAGGGTCTGTGTGACTTGGGGCTCAGGGTCCAGGCCATGTTGTTCTGCCAGCAAGCAGAAATGCTGTCTGCGATGGGCCCCCGCACCCCAGCTCAGCTTCCTGAAGCAGGGTCCCCTGGACTGCAAGGTGAGCCCCAAACGCACAGCCCTGGGCCTGGAAGGACTTTGAGCATGTCCTGGGGAGTAGGGGGGTGGGGTGGGGGTGTTCATCACTTCTTCTAAACCCTTCAATTCAAGAGACCAGGTCAGGAATGTCGCAGGAAAGTGCCCACAACCGTGCCCGGTTCAGTGAGCTGGAGACTCACCCACACCGATGTTGGCAGGATCTGAGCTGAGATCAGTCCTTCCCCCGCCAAGTCTCCTCGCGCCTGACCCAGTCACTGCCCCCCCCCCCCCCATCAAGGATCCCATTGGCCAGCCACTTCTGACCCGTGGCTGCACTTGGTGAGGGGGTCTTGCCCCACAGGCCCTCCCTCTGTGGACCTGGCTTCTTCAGGCCACCGATCCCCCCAGAACTGCCTGCTCACTAAAGGGGCCTGCGGACCAGCGGGTGAAGAAGGCCCCCCACACGGCCACCATGGGTGGTCGCGATCCCATGTGGCAAACAGGGCCTGCAGAGCCTGCTGTGGGTCCAGGGCTCAGCCCGACCCACCGATTCGAGGGGCTTCACCAAGTTTATGGGAAATGACATGGTCTCTCAATCCTACTTGCCATGCGTTTTTGGCAGTGCCTTCATACACATACGTGCTAAGTTATTCTATATATTTATATACATTTCTCCAATTTCTAAGACATATGAGAGGGTATTACCCACCCCTCCTACCAAAAAAAAAAAACCACCCAGAAAAAAGCTCTGTTGGGTGGAGTTTTCATAGTGTACATTTTCCCCATTAGGCCAGTATCGGGCAACTTGCTCTGAGCCAGTGCACCCTGTGGCATCACCTGGGAAGGCTCTCTCTGGTCATAGTGAGTTTTTTCACAAAAACCGCTTCACTCAAACCTCATTTTTTTGTGATGGCTGATTTAAGAGACCAGTGTGTGGCTGTGAAATTTTGTTTCCTGCTCCGGGAAAAGGCCACAGACTCCGTAGTGATGTTGAGCCTGGCTTACAAGGACAGAGCGATGGGAAAGATTCAAGTGTACGAGTGGTCCTCTCGTTTCGAAAAAGGTGAAATGTAGACTAATGGCAAACCTCACTCTGGACTTCCGTCAACAGCCCGAATGGATGGAAATGCCAACAGAATGTGCGCACTTGTGCTCAAAGACCGAAAACGGGCCATGGGAGAGATGGGGAACGTAACTGGACTGTCTGGGAGCTCAGTTCGGCAAATTTTAATGGAAGATTTGGGGATGAGAAGGGCTGCCGTGAGATTCGTGCTTCAGGTTCCGACTGACCAGAAAGAGAGAGTCGAGTGGAAACGTGCCGTGCTTGAAAAGAACAGCTCCGAAGAGACTCAGGTCATTTTCTCAGGTCCTTCCTCGTGAGAAGGCCTGGTGCTATTGTTAGGACCCTGAAAGCCAGCATCAGTCAAACCCGTGGGAGATGCCATCACCACCACGCCCCCCCAACGGCTTGTCAGGGGAAATCAGAGTTGTTATTCTGATGTGAGCGGGGACGATGCATTTGGAGTTCATTCCACCAGGTCAGACTGTGCATCAAGCTTTCTTGTATGTAGAGCTTTTGAAAACTTTGGGTGGTAGCAGTGAACAAAAAAGGCCTGACTTGTGGCAGACACGGGATTGCTTCTGCCACCACGACAGCACCCCTGCTCACGCAGCCCTCCCAGGGCGCCAGTTTAGAGTGCAGCTGACCGCACTCTGTGCGACTCCTTTTTGTTCCTGTGAAGGAACATGACAGGAGAGCGATTTGAGCATGTGGAAGAGGTGAAGAAAAAAACCACACAAGGTGCTGTCAGCCATCCAAACAGATGAGTTAAAAAGAAAAATTTCCAAGAATGGAATTTGACCATGTATCTGATACATGTATTAAGTGTCATGGAGCGTACTTTGAAGGTGATTAAGGTTGTTTTAGGAAAAAAAAATTAAATACAGGGCTTTCAAAAAAATTCTGTTTACTGGGGTACCCATATGCATACCACACACACGTATACATACAAATATACACACACCCATGAAATTATTCTTTCATCTATCGGTATGTCTAGAAAGGAGTCCTGGTGGCAGGGTGGGTGACAGGGTGGTCTGCTAACTGCATGGTCAGCAGTTTGAAACTAGCAGTTGCTCTTTGCAGAATGATAGGGCTTTTTATTCCTGTAAAAATAAATCCACACGACTGTACTCTTCTGCACCCTTGGGTCACAACGGCTCGAAGGCAGCGAGTTTTAGAAAGCAATATCCCGGTGCCTCTGCCTATATCCACCCACTGCCATCGGCTCCACTCTGACTCGTAACTGCCAACAGGACAGAGTAGAACGGACCCACGGGGTTCTGGGGCTGTCATTCTTGGTGAGAGCCGGCAGCCTCATTTGTCGCTCTCAGACCAGCTGGTGGCCTTGAACCGACCGACCTTGCTGTTAGCAGCTCTTGTGCCACATACGAAAGGGACTGCCACACACGCGTGGACATTTTCCATCTTCTCATTCCACTTTTCCACAAACGCTTGGAAGCCCCCTCGTACACGGACATATTGAAATGTCACGTTCTTCTTTCATGTAAAACCCAATCCAACTCACAGCCACCGAGTGGACACCCCGTCCCAGTGACCCTCGAGGACAGGATGGAACTGTCCTGTGAGTTTCTGAGCCTGGGGCTCTTTAAGGGAGTAGCAAGCCTCATTGCTCTGCCATGAGCAGCTGGTGGATCAGACTGCTGGCCTCCCACCCCCGCGGCCCCCGTGCCACCCCCATGCCCAGAGCCACCTTATGGGACAGAATAGGACTGCCCCTGTGGGTGTCCAGAGCTGCAGATCTTCATGGGAGTAGACCTCCTCTTCCTTCTCCCTTGGAGCAGCTGGTGGTTTTGAACCTCTGACCTCAAGATTCGCCGTCCTATACGTAACCACCATGTCACCAGGGCTTCTTTGTGGCTTAGCCCTGGGGTCACTAATCCTTTACTGTGAACAGCCGGGCAGTCAGTGTGCTCACCGTCATGGCCTCTCTCCTGTGCCAGGGCACTGTGCCCAAGAAGGCAGTGCTAACTCCTGGACCCCGCACAGGAGGTGGACGGGCTTAGGCTGGACACCTGCCTTTTGATAGCAGGCAGCTAGCAGGCCATCGCCAGTCTGGGGACACACCCTGGCAGGGTGAAAGGTCGTGTTGTCGCTGCTTTGAGTGGGTGTGGCCTCTTGGCACCCTTGTGCGCAGCAGCAGGAAGGTCCTGAGGCCCGGGCCAAGCCCACTGTTAGAGCCTTGTGTCAGTCATTCCGGAGGTGGGCGGGGGGGCTCCCTCTCTTTGCTGACCCACTTGACCAGGCACACTGTCCTGCTCCGGGGATGTCGTGCTGTGTTAGGGCTGGACTCCCACCTGCAAACCAGCTGGTCCCTGGGGAAAGATAGACGTGGTGTGATGCACTGGGTGGGGGTAGGGACCAGCAACATGCAGCTCCAGCAGGGCCTGGAATCCCTTCATCAAGCCAGCGTGAATGCGTGTGTGAAAACTATAATCTCCCACCAGGCTCTGTCTCTGTTCCTGTGTGTGTGTGTGTGTGTGTGTGTGTTGGGTGGGGAGGGGAGGGGAGGGGAGGTGGTACTATAACCCCTTACCAGGAAGCAGGGATTGCTTAGTAAACGACAGAGAACTTTGAACACCGGGAGTCGGTCACTGGACCCCAAAACAGGCCCACACATGGACATAATTACTCACACAAGTGTCTTGGTTCGGGGGCGGGGGAACAGCACTTGGTAGTGCAGACATTTCCCAGCTGCTGCCCCCAAGATTCATCACCACAGAGGAAGTCGAGGCCCTTGCTTAGTCGGACCCTCATAGAGAGAATAATCTCTCTATTGTGTCTCCCGCGGTCTCACCGTTCTCCCACAGACACCTGGTGGGCCTGAACTGCCAACCTTTCCCTTGGAAGCCTGTGTGTAATCACTGGGCGACTGATGCCCACAGACACTTCTTAGTAAGAGGGTTGTTCTGGGCTCCATTTCTATCCCCACCCTTTGGATGTGGCCCTTGGGTAAACACTGCCCCTTTGAGCTTCCACGGTTGGTGATTCTAGTAACATGACTGCAGTTCTAGACCTGAAAGGAGGCTTTGGGTCAGAATCTCTGGGGTTCCCTCAGCCTCTATCAGACCAGTAAGCCTGATCCTTCATATGATTTTGAGTGCTGGTCCACACTCTATCCAGGACCTTCTACTGAAACCCCTTCGGGGTATTGGCAGGGGTGGCCGGGCACCATCTAGTTCTTCTGGTCTTAGGACTGCTGAGCGTCTGATGTCTGTGTGCCCACCCGTGAGTCCACTGGACTCGCTGTGTCCATGCGTCCTTCCATTCTCATCACTGTCTTGCCTTTGGTGGGGAGAGACCCATGACTGCAACTTAGACAACTGCTGACAAGCTTTTAAGACCCCCAGTCCATATTCCCCAAGAGGTGAGTTGTGAATTATTATGCTGATTGACCTTGGGGTGCCCCAAGGTCATTGTCCTGAGTTCCCAGGCTCAGCATCACATTTCCTCTAGGTGTTTGGTGGTGTCTGTGAGGTCTCTCTAACTTTGTCTGGGCTTCAGGATCGACGTCCAAAGACTGGCCTTAGGAAGAGACCACTGCTGTTGCTAGGTCCAGTCCAGCCAGCTCCAGTTCAGAGAGACCCTGAAATCTATGTCGAGCTGTATCTGAGGGCCTGGTGCTGGGCCCCCGTCCCCCTCCTCATGTTTGAGGCCATTGTTGGGGCCTTCCTCCTCACCTTGACCGAGCGCAATGCCCTCCTCCCGGGACTGGCCTCTCCTGCAACACGCCCGAAGCACACGCACATGAGGCGCGGTCTTGCCATCCCTCCTCTGAGGAACCCTCTGGCCGCGCCGCTCCCCACACAGGCTGCTTTGCTTTCCTGGCTGTCCAGGGCCTTGTCAGGATCCACCACCACCCCCACCCCCCACACCAGAGCTGAGCACCTCGGTTCTGCTGGCTGCTGGGGTGGCTTTAGCTTGCGGCGATTTGAAGGAGCACCCAGCTCACAGTGGCCCTGTAGGACAGAGTAGAACTGCCCGGGGGGTGGGGGGGCCAAGGCTGTAAATCGTGACAGAAGCTGAGTGGCTTGTCTGTCTCCCTTGGACCGGCTGGCGGGTTCAAATCAACAACTGGTGCTTGGTGGGCATCGGAGCGCTGTAACCACTGGGCCACTGGGGCGCTCGCATGCCAACATGGGTCTTTCCGATCTGTCCTGGGCCGAGACGCGCTGGCTGCTCACGCTCCTCTGAGCCAGGCTGCAGGCCGAGGGACAGACAGCGTGTGTCTCCCGGAAGCCCGTCCGCTCGCCCAGGGGCTCGCCACGATGCGACTCACCATCCAGTGCAGGCTCCAGCAGCAGCGCTCGGCCGGGCAACCCCGTGGAGCATCCCGGGGTGTCAGTGATAAGTGCACCCCCATGTGGACCCCCAAAGAGGTCGCCTTCCATCAATTGGCGAGTTTGAAACTACCTGGGGCAACGATGTGAATGCATGGGCTGCGGAGTTGGGGGGGCAGCACGTGAGGACCCCACCTATGTGCCCACAGATCAGCCAGGAGGCTTCCTGCCCCCCCCCCCCAAAGAGTGTCTGTCTCAGACACCTGCCCCACCCCCCGCCCCCGGCCAGGGCAGTCCTACCTTGTCCTATAGAGTCACTGTGCCTCAGAATCGTCTCGATGACTGACTGCGGGTTTTTGCATCTTTCGGGGAGTTGAAAGCCTGACCTTTCTCCCACAGAGCCCTAAGGGGGATCAAACCGCTGACCCTGCTGTTGGCAGGACAGTGTAGAAAGATGAGCAGCCTTGGAAAACCTTCCCTGCCCACCAGGGTCCCTGAGTGTTGGGTCAGTTCAGGGGCTGTGGGTTCGGGCATGTGGTGGGTTGGCGCATAAATTACTGGAGGCAAAGAGAACCACCGTGAGCGGTTTCCTCGACGCTGGCGAGTCTTTCTGACGTCTCACACCGGTGTATCGACAAGAGCAATGCCCGCCCGGGACGGCCTCACAGGAGAAGGCTTGCTTCTGGACAGGAGGGCAGGCTGAGAGGTGGCTGCGTGTCTCTCACCCCAAAGACACAGCCTTCAGGGGACTCTGGCCAAGCACCGGGGGATCAAACGCGGTATCAGGGGTCCAGTGTGGGGTTGTCAAAGCTGCTCTGCAGGAGGGGGACGAGGTGTCTGCTGCGGCAGAGTCACGGTCCCAGAACCCCCCGGGGCAGTTCTGCCCACAGGGACTCTGGAAGGTCTCTGTGCGTCAACGTCAACGTGATGGCAAGGAGTTTGGTTTGGGCTTGACACGTGTAAGAAAGGTCCCCGCCAAGCCCCGTCCCCACCCCCATCCAATACACATCCAGCACTAACCAAGAGGCCCGCAGTTCACACCCCCGCCTGCCCGGAAACCCCTAGCAGCACCCGGAAGGTGGTGGACTGGTCACCTGCTCCGTAGAGGTGGCCACAGGAGCTCCACGGAGCAGCCTTATTCTGCCCCTGGGGTCGCTGCCAGCCCACAGGTGCCCGAGGGCATGAATCTGACACCGTTTCTTTGGACAAGGGTAGGCACGTGCCCAGTGTTGTCATTGCCCTGGGACCACCACAGAGGGCCCGCAGCCTTGAAGACCTCACACTGGGGGCTTTGGATCTTCCTGCTCAGTGCCTGCCCTGTCCCTCCCACCCACAGTGTCCGCTGCAGACACCCAGAGAGTCAGGGCTGCGGGTGACAGGGGCCAGCCCGTGGAGACCAGGCTGCCCAACGGAGCCTCCCATGAGTCCTCTGGCAGCCGGGGTGCATTTCCGGGGAGCCCCAGGAGTCCCCATGCTCCTCCTCTGCTAGGCATCCCACTGCTGCAGTGTGCGGGCAGGCACGCTCTGGAGGTAACGACACCGCGAGTCGCATGCATGTGTCCAAAGACTGGCCTGGGCAGCTCTTCTCAGGCACAGGTGCCCCACCCCCCACCCCCTCATAGTCGTTGGGAGGGAACGTCAAGCTGAGGTGGGGCCCAGGCGTGCTGTCTGGCCCTTGCAGCCATGGGGGGCATCTGATTACAGGAAGGGAGTTTGGGTGTTTAAACACAGAGATTTAAAAGGGTCAAGCATCTCACTGTTTAGTCTAACCCGGGCCAGACATCTGGGGAAGGGGAAACAGTCTGACTGGAGCAGGCCACGTGACCTGCCCTCCTCCCACACAGCCCCCCTCCCCCCCAGGGACCGGGGACTGGGGAGAAGATCATATGTTCAGTGCCCTGCTCCTCCTCTTTTCAGAACACAGAGCCAAAGGGACACAGGTTCAAGGCCACCTCGAGGATCTTCGGAGAAGATGGGCTCCCCGTGAAGATGGGCTCCTTGCCAGGTACGTGGGATGGGGCCTCCTGGCTCCTCCGTGGGCCGCCACGGGCACACCCCAGGCCTGGGTTGCGTGAGGTCTATCGCAGCCACTCCCCAGAGTCCTAACCGGCGTGTCGACCCGCCAACACAGGGAGTCCTGGCCCCTCTCTGCACACGCATGAGCGTGGGGAGGTGAGAGGGTGCGATTCGAGGGGACCGTGGGTGGTACAACTGCGGAATGTACTGGAGGGTTGGGGTTCCAGTCCCCGACAGGCACCGACGGTACTGTGGACCCCACAGGAGGGAGAACCTGGGCCCATACCTCTGTCCTAACACTGGACGCTGAGAGGTCATGGAGCCCGCCTGCCAGCCAGAGTCAATCCCACAGCCGGGGGCCGGCAGTACCAACAAGCCCCTCTGCAGGGTGCTGTGTCCCCTGGGGGGCTGACTCTTGAGAAGGGGTCTCCAGGCCTTTCTGCCGATGCACCTCTGAGAGGATTCGAACCCCCAACCGTTCGCCAGTGGCTGTTTGAACTGCCCCAAAGCCGCTCAGTGTGTTTAAATGCCGCGTCTAGGCATTCTCGAGATGTTCAAACAAGCTGCCAAACCACCGCAGCGTCTCATTTGCCATGTTGACCGCATCAGCCAGGAAGGGGAGGGCGGCCCCCAGGTTGGGAAGAGGGACCCAGGTGAACTGCAGGGAGGAGGGGCTGCCCTGGGAGGCGGTGGGTGCCCGGGCCGCTCAGTGGATGCCCTGCTTGGGCCAGCCCAGCTCTGTGGCGTAGGCACCCTTACAGCTCCGCACCTCCTGGTCGTGCTCCAGGAACCTGTTGAGGTCCGGCCGCCCCGACCGCCAGCCGATGAAGCCCTGGGTGGTCTCAGGGATGGGGGGAGACGGGAGGATCTGGAAGGAGAGGCGGAGCCGGGTGAACTCCGGTGAGCAGAGCGCGCCCTGAGTCACCTCAGAAGAAAGGCCTGGCACCCTGCGCCCCCCAAACCAGCCTCCGAGAACCCCGGGGAGCCCAGCTCTACTCTGACATGGCCAGGTGTTGGACCAACCCCGCTGTTGGTCCTCTGGGTCGGGGAGGCAATTGAGTCTCATGCGGGACACGCAGGAAACCGGATGCTAACAGAAATGCAAACGTCCAGCTTGGCCCGCCCATTCCATGGGCAGGTTGGAAGTGTCTGGAAGGTGAGGGGCAAGGTCAAGGCGACCCCCCTCTCCCCGGCTTTGATGTGAGACCTCTCTGTCTGTGATTACAAGGTCACTCAGTCCGAGAGTGCAGAGAGAATGGGGGATTTCCCATGGACTCAGCTCACCCTTCACTAGAGGGACTCGGTGGGCGGGCCGAGGTGGGAAGGGGAGGTTCTGGGTGGACAGGCAACCACCGTGGGTGAAGCCCCTTTACAGAGGAAGTACTGAAGTTTGATTCCCAAGAGACCGCCTGTGAGAGGGGTCATCTGTGGACCCCTGAAGTTGCCTTAGGTCAGCCACAGGCAGAAGTCAGTGCATAGCTGCCGACTGGGAGCTTGACTCTGGGAGCTCAGCCCTGGGAACTCAGCCCTAGGATCTCAGCCCTGGCACCACCACAACATGCCAGGTCCCTCTGCTCCTGACTGCATCTGTCTGTTGACGATTTAAGGGGGTCAGCAACCATGACCGAGGACTCGGCGGGAGGCCAGAAGAGCGAGCAGACTGGACTGGGAGGAGCACCAGGGACCCTTTGGATTCACAAAGGTGAGACCTGTTTCACACACACTGGGCATGTCATTTGGTGAGATCAGTCCCTGCAGGAGGAGACCCGGTCCCTCACGGAGACGGGTGGATGCAGGGGCTTACGCATAGCAGGGGCTGTGAGGTGGGCAGGTGGGCGACCTGTGTCTGCAGAGTAGCAGGACACTGCGTGGGCACCATTCACGGGCACCACCATCGACAGTGACAATCTGTGTCACAGGCCAGGGATCTATGGGAGCAGCTCCGCCCTGTGCACAGGGTGGCGCTGAGTCTGGATCCCCCTGGGGGCAGGACTGGACAGTCCAGCTGGGCAGGAAGGGGGCAGCCTGGACAGTCCAGCTTGGGACTTCCCCAGGACTGTCCTGCACACACACCCGTCACACACATGCACACCACACAACCTATTCTGTCTCACACATGCTCACATGCACACACACATCACATATTTACACACCACAGAGACTCACACATGCACACGCTCATGCACACACCACAAATACACACATTTAGCACACACACACCTCTCTCTCACACACACACACGCGCACTCAAGTGGGTGCCAAGAACCTGTGTGCAACTTCAAAAACACCTCAAGCAACAGGGACATCCACCAAGAGGGACTCACCAAGCGTGGCCCACGCAGACAGCACCACGCAGGAGCATGAGGCGGCTGGGAGGTGGGATGGGGTCCACGTAAACCAGGAAAGGTAAGAGCAGTCGTTCTCAACCTTCCTCATGCTGCAACCCTTTCATCCAGTTCCTCATGTGGTGTTTTTCATTGGCACTTCATCACTGTCATTTTGCAACTGCTATGAATCAAGAGGCCCCTATGAAAGGGTCGTTCAGCGCCCAAAGGGGTCGTAACCCACAGGTTGAGAACCACTGGACCGGAGGCAGAAAAACCAGCAACAGAGGACAGGAGTCACCCCCTGAGCCTGGCATTGCTTCCTATTGCTCCCTGGAGTGCCTATGTTCGCCCCAAGGTCCACGGGATGAGATGACGTCTCCAAGGTCCAGTAACTGGTCCACAGCCACACAGAGGATGGGGGGGGGGGGCGGGATGCAGAGTCTGGACTTCAGAGCCTTGGGAGTTTTCCCAGCATGCTTCACTGTCATACCCCTCCCCACCAAGTATGCTCTGGGTGAATGGCTGGCATGTCTCCTACCCTTGCCTTTCTTCTCCCTCCTGCAGAGCTTAAGCACAAGCCTTACGAGGCAAGACCTGAGGCTGGCATGTCCTACATCCAGGCTTGGGATGTGGCTGTGCTAGATGTGTAATCTGGTGTCGACTTGGGATTTGAGAGGGGGAAGAGTGAAGGGGTGGAGTCTAGTCCATCAGCAGATCACAGGCAAAGAGACCTCTGCGTAGGCACGGCCTTCTCCTGAAAATTCCAGGTATTTCCTGGATTTCCTCCTTGGGAGAAGGAAAGACTCTCTTTGCTCACTTCTTGTGAGAGGTCCCTGAGGAGAAAGCACATGGACCTAAACTGATGCAGCCCTGGGAACGGGAGGAGCCACATGGAGACCCCTGCCAATGTTGTGATGCTTACAACATCACTGACTTTGCACCCACTGCCTTCTGATCTTCCTGCATTGGGCATCATTGCATATGCTTTGAAAATCTGAAGAGGACTTTATAGATTGGTACTGGTCATATGGGCTAATATCAGTCTCATGGACTTGATCTGGACTGGCCTGGGATTGTTTCCTTAATATTCAACTGCGCTTGTATATAAACCTCCTTTTTACACACAGACGAGTCTCTATGGACTTATGTCTCAAGTCCCCCTGGAGTCACACAGTGGCCTGAAGATGGACACCACTTGGCCTCTGCCTTGTAGGGAGCACAGGGTCTTGCTTATGAACACGTTTTTGACAAATGACAGTGCAAACAAACCTTGATGTATTTCTCCACGGGAGTCACTGGCCGGATGTGGAAATGCTCTGGTAGCTTGATTTTGGGCTTTGGGGTGGAGGGCTCTTCTCCTTCATGCTTGATCAACTGAAACATTGTCCCCAGAGATGAAAACTTCAGGGGGATCCCGACTAGGGATCCACAATTCATGAAGACAAAAGCGAGGCTTAGAGGTGTTATCTGGCTGGCCTCAATAGCAGTTACAAGGGCATTCACTCACTAACCTATTTACCCAACCCCATCTACCAATCCACCCATCCATCCATCCATTTACCATCCCCTATCCACCCACCCCTATCCATTCATCCATTCACTCACCCATCCATGCACTTACACTCATCCACCCACATCCATCCATCCGTCCATCCATCCATCCATCCATCCTTTCACTTACCCCCCATCCACCTACCTATGCCACCCATGCATCCATCCACCCTCCCATCCATGCATCCATCATTCACCCACCCATGCATCCATCCACCCACCCAGCCATGCATCCATCACGCACCCACCCATGCATCCATCATCTACCCATGTATGCAGCCCCACCCGCATGCACCTCCCCACCTGTCCATCTACCAATCTATCCATCTCAATGGCCATTGAGGCCATCCTGACGCAGGTGACCGCAGGTGTGTTAAAGCAGAACTGTGCCCCGTGGCTGTCCCATGACTCATTTTTAGAAGACAGATCACTGGGTCTGTCTGTCTTTCAAGGTGCCTCCGGTGGACTTGAACCTCTCACTGGGTGTCACAGCCGAGCACACTCATCATTGGCTCCCAGAAGGAAGTTGGGGAGGGGCCGATTTACCATGGATCCAGCTGCTCACTGCCAGTGCCGACTGCTACCCTCCTGGTGGCCCCTGAGAAAACGCAGCAACCTGGGGAGGCCGATAAAGCCGCACCAGCAAGGGTCCAAGGCCAGCTCTCAAACCTCCCAGGAGAACCTCCCCCTCTTTCTTATATTGCAAAGTGACTTTGAACTCTTTGAAAACCCTATTTAATTACATA
The DNA here is from genome assembly GCA_004026705.1 of Nesogale talazaci. Lineage (NCBI taxonomy): Eukaryota > Metazoa > Chordata > Mammalia > Afrosoricida > Tenrecidae > Nesogale > Nesogale talazaci. The sequence goes on from PVJH01035633.1 coordinate 13,253, forward strand.
TAAAGAGTGTTAACTTCGATTCCTTGCTGCATATTATATTAATAAGGACTCATTTATGCCTAAAATTTCAAATTGCACAGCTTCTTAAGAGGTTAAAAAAAAAAGAAGAAAAGAAAAAGAAAGAGCCAACCATTTCATTAAGAATGCCACTATTTCAAAGCTGGTGGGGTGGGTGAATTATAAACGGGACTTGTACCTCCCGGTACCCTGAGCGTTTTGCATTTTATGGTTCTGCACTACTCACCCTGCGGAGAAATGGGTGGTCCTTGTGTTGGGTTCTGCACAGACCTCGAAGGCCATGGAGGCCCAGGTCAGCATTTTGTCCTTCTGTGCAGTCTTTCTTTCATTCTTTTTTTTTTTTTTAAACCTGAAATGCAACTTTATTCCAGTTCTACACGGAAAGGAATGGGAGGGACAGTTAACCACCACCAAGCCACCTCCGCTGAATGGGGTGATGTGACAGCGGCAGGCTTGTATCTAAACCCCAAGAAAGAAAGAAAGATGTCCTCTAAAACAGGTGGGCGTGCCGATCAAAAGGAGGAGGAGGAGGAGGAGGAAGAAAAAGGTTTAACTGCCACCCTCACCACCCTGAAGCCCCTTCATCCCCGTCAGCCTCCCAGAGAGGAGCACATTCTGTCTAGCTGTGGACGAAGAGCAGCGGACGCTGCACTGGGGACGTCCCAGGGCGGGGCCCGTCCCACCCGACAGACGCCGGGCTCCAGCTTCCTGCCCTCACAGGACATCCTTGCCTCGTCCGGAGAGCCCTTGTCTGCGCCACCTCTGAGTCACGCTCATCCTGAGCTACCCATCAAGCTGGGGCCCTAACCACCTTGGCTGGGGTAAGAGTTGGAGAGGCAACCAACGGCAGACTGGCCTTTCCCCCCCGAGTACCCCATTAAGCAAAGGAAGGGCTTCCCAGAGCTGCGTTCCTTTGGCCAAAATGTCGTGGAACCGAGGGCCTTCTGTCGGTGGACAGCGGTGGACTCTGCTTTTACTCTCCGGCCCTTCGTGTCCACTTTGCTGCCGCCCAGCACGGTGGGTATGTTCTCACACACCTGAACCAGGGCCCTCCACCAGTTAAGCACGTTCTTCTGAGAAACCCTGGAGGTGCCGCCCAACCTTCTGATGGCGTGCTGGCTGGGATCTAACGGCCCGCTCTCAGTCCTTCCCATGAGTCTTGACAAGCCACGTCCCACATGCTGGATCTCACAGGTCCTCTTTTTGGATGGAACCCAGGGGGCTGTCTTTCCTCTACACCACTTCTCAAGTGCACAGGATGACGCTTCACAGATGTCCTTTTCCCTGCACCGCCGTCACCCACCAGTGCGAGTTTGAACTGGATTTGGGGTTCTCTGGGTGTGGCCAAGGCGAGTGGTCTTTTGGAAGCGTCTCCTGGGTGTTTCTTCCACTGGAACTTCCTGCCGGGAGCAGCTGGTGGTTTTGAACTGTTGACCTTGTGGTTAGCAGCCCACTTGGGAACTGGTGTGAGGACGGCCCAGGAACTGCCTTTCCTTCTGCTACAGGGCTGCTGGACGTGGTGCCTGTCCCGCCAGCAAGATGGGCATCAAGCAGAGTCCACCTGCATGCAGGCATTACTGGGTGGCTTCAGTGAGCTGGGGTGGAGGAAGCATTTAGTGCAGGGGTCGCCTGATTCGTCACAGTAGCAGATGACAGTGATGAAGTAGCAACGAAAATAATGTTATGGTTCAGGGTCACCACCACAGGAGGAACTGTATTCAAGGGCCTCCGCATGAGGAAGACTGAGAACCACTGGCTTAATGCCTTCTCAGCAGGTCTGAGAACTGAGTGAGCCCAGGGTCAGAGTCAGGGGAGGCGAGGGGAAGGGAGTGCCCAGCTCCGACAGATTGCGGCATCTCTCCCACATAGCACTAAAGACAACAGCTTCTGGGGAGGCGCTGGCTGGTGCCCCCAGGGATGTGCTCAGCTGTCAACTGAAAGGTGGGGGGTTTGAGTTCACTCAGAGGCACCTCTGACGACAGGTCTTTCTGGGGACCTGCTTCTAAACAAACCCTCCACTAGTACCCTTCTGGAGTGCAGTGCTGCTCTGACACCCGGCATCACAGAGGCCTGCGGCCTGGGGGAAATCTCTGTCTCTCAAATGAACCGCTGCAGGACCGGGTTGTTCTGCTCGCCCCGCAGCTGGTTTGCCCAATGTGCAATTACCTCCTCGAAGGGGGTTGTTAAGAAGCCCCAGTTCTGAGCCCAGTTCTTCCGAGCTTCCGTTTCGGCCTGCAGACGGCATTTCCTGGGGAAAAGACAGTTTCTGAGCCAGGAGAGAGGAGCCTGGGACAATGAGGCGGTGCTCTGCACGCAGGCAGGGGACTGCGCTGGGGTCCAGCAGGCCTGGCCCATCCCCACTAGAGCCTCACAATGGGGAGGCTGTACCGCACACCGCACAAAGTTACTTGGAGAGCAGGGAGGGCAGGGGCTGACCCCCACCCCCTCCTCGCCCCCAAACCTCCCAGATCCCAGAACAGTGTTTCCCAAAGTGGGTGTTACTGCCCTCTTGGGGGCATGGGGACAATGGTGGGCGGGGGGGGGGGGGGGACGGACAGCAAAAGCAGATGCCTACACTTTATGCCTGGATGGTGGGCTACAGACTATGAATGTGTTTAATTACCGGGGGAGGGGGGAGCAGGGCTGAGTAATTTATCTTTTGGAAAGGGGCATTAAGCCAAATCAATTTGGACACCTGTGCTGTACACCAGGGGGCGGGGAAACGTTTTCTCTGCCAAGGGTCATTTGGATATTGGTAGCATCATTTTCGGGCCACACTGGCCAGGCGTTTATCAGAACTCCCCCAACATCAAGGCGGCAACTGCTTCTCTTTGGTGAGGTGTGTGACATTAGTCGGTCTTTATGACCTTCTGGGTCTTAGATGGCCCTCAGACTGGACACTCCCACCTTGCTCTTGACCCTTTCTCTATGTAGTGGACACACACATGCTCAGAAAAGACAGAGGTCCACATTCTGTTTCCTTGTGCTGGGGTGGGGGTGGGGGGCAGGGGCAGGCAGGGGCAACTTGGGCACCAACTTTAAGGAGGCGCCCACTCTCAAGGTCTTGTGAGTGCTGAATCGGCACACACAGGACCCCAAGATCCAGCATCTCCTTAAATGTTGAGCTCCAGGTGCACAACACCGCCTTAGCGTGCTATAAGGCAAGGGTGTTCCTTTGAGGACTACGGTGCACCTGACGCAAGCCGTGGCATTATTTCATGGCATTATTTCAAATTGCTCATATGCATGTCAATGTGGGAACCCGAATCAGGAAGGCTGAAACAGAATCGAGACGTTTGAACTAGGGTGGTGGTGAAGAATGTTGAAAGCACCACGGGCTGGCAAAAGAAGAAACATCTGTCTTGGAAGAAGGACAGCCAGAATGTTCCTCGAGGCAAAGATGGGGAGACTGGGTCTCCAGGGCTTTGGACATGCTGTCAGGAGAGACCCTCCCCGCCGAAGCCGAAGGGTGGTTGCATAGAAGGGCAGTGAGCAAGAGGAGGGCCCTCAGGCACAAAGATGGACACAGTGTCCACACCGAGGCCCCAGACCAGGAGACCGCAGGCTCCCACACCCGAAAGAGCAAGGCAAGCCTGTCCAAGAGGCCTCGAGGAGGAGGAGTCGGGGACAACTGGGGAGAGCGGGGTTTGTAAGACAGGTTCCACGAGGAAGTGGCAAACATAAACATGGAGAGAGATGTCACATCAATAACCCATGTTTAGGGGAAAGCAATTATGCCTCCTTGTTCCTAAACGTTACCCATTTCCATCTAAATGGGCCGTGTGCTTCATCGGTTAAAACTTCAAAGCGATAGGATAACACTATTTAGCAAACTGATAGACTGCCAATTAAACAGGCCCATTCCCAGCCTCTACCGAGCACAGCCGATCTGAGAAAATCGATTTGAAAGTGAAATTCTAGGACTACCCTTCTCCCAAATAGGAAGGGTGGAAGGTGGAGATGGCGGAGAAGTTCACCCCTCCTGCAGATGGATACACAGGAGGACGTCTCCTTTCGTTTTCCATTCAGCCAGCAGCACATCAGTGGGCTGGCTGGCGGCGGCGTGGCTGGGCTGCTAACCAGCAGGAGAAAGACTCCTTTCTGCTCCCATACACAGCGACCGTCCCCAAAACCCAGGGGAGCCGTTCCCTCCTGCCCTCCGGGGTCGCGCTGGGTCTCACCCCATGGCTGAGAGAAAGCTCTCAAAAACTGAGCACTGGCTTACTCTTGTAAAGCCGGGCCCCACCCCCAGCCAGTTACGGTGACACCCCCCCACCCCCTGCTCAGAGGCTGCTAGGTGTGCCCAGCTGAGGCCGCCCCGCACACCTGGGGACCGGATCCACGCAGGGCGCCCCAGCACCAGGTCTCACCAGATCTCGTCCTGAGCCACGAAGTTCAAGCGCTCCACCGCGGCTGTGCTGATGGGCTTCTGGGCCATGAGGCCAAGCTCTGGGCTCCCTGGCAAGCGCAGACCCGGAGCTCAGCGTTTCTCGTTGTCTGGGAGACCGGTTGCCAGGCAACGCGGGACGCAGCCGCGGGAGGCGGTGCAGTTCCGTACCTGGCAGGGGCGGGGCCTCGGGGGCCTAGGGGCGGAGCCCGTCCTGGTGAGCCTGCCCTGGGCCCTTGCCAGCCTCTGTCCTTTCTCCCTGAGCCCCTCCACACCTCCCGGATCCCATTCTCTGCCGGAAACTCCCAACCGAACCCACTCCCTTTCTGGCGGCGCAGGTGTTACCTGCTGCGCTGAGCTCTGCCTGCGGGGCAGTGCAGGAACACCCCCCGCAGCTCGCGGGAGAAGCCCGGGACTCCGCTCCTGCACGTACTTAGTCTTGGAAACCCACCGGGGTAGCTGGGAGTCTACATCGACCCGACCGCAGGGAATTTGGGGGTGCAGGTGGGCACGTGGACACATTCTGGGCACACGTAAGGAATCCGGTGAGAGCTCATGACCTGCCTTAGACATGACCCAGCCATCACCTCCCTCCCCTGGTCACACCCGCCCCTCGCCCCCATTTCACCCCTGTCCCTGGGCAGACAGAGGTGTGTTCGGCCAGGACAGTCTTGAGGGGGGAACCCCTGCTTCTAGGAGCTGATGTCGAGGGGCCTGGCCCCAGGGCTCCGTGCCCATGGGCAGTCTGCTGTCCTGCGGATGGTTCCCGTGGGGCGGAACTCTCAGCTGGAGCGCTGCCGTGGACTTCGCTGTTCGTGTGGAGGGAGTTTATGGCAGGATGGGCCACCCGTTGAGCTGAGAACCACGAAGTCAGCAGGTGGAAGTCACGAGCTGCTCCAATGGAGAAATCCTGGAAAGATTGAAAAACCTGGCTGAGCCCCAGTGGCGTAGTGGTTGTGTGTGGGACTGCAGTCCACAAGGCTGGCGGTTCAAATCCAGCAGCAGCTCTCCAGGAACAAGGCTGGGCTTCCTACTCCCACCAGGGCAGTGATCCTCCCCCCTCAAAATTGAAAAACCCCGAACTCATGGCTACCAGAGAGGGCCATGGAAGGGGGGGCCTGCCTGGGTTCTGGGTACACTCTCTTCAGGAGGATCTGCATGGGACACAGCGGGGGACGGGCCCGGGCCAGCACTGGAATGAGAATGGTGGTTAAGAGCACCGGTATGGGTTTGAATCCAGCGCTGCTCTTTGCTGGCTAGTCATTCTGACCCCCCTGCTTCCTCATTTGTGAAATGAGGCCACGATGGTCCCCCCACCCACCACATGGCAGTCTTTGGGCTGTGAGGCTGAGGGGTGGGCTCAGCCCAGGGCACCGTCAACACCTGTGAGGAAAGACTACCTGCCGTGGTCCAGCCGAGAGACTCAGAGCTTGGGGAACTCCATTGTGGGGAGATGGAGACGCAGGTTGGGGAGCGGGAGTTGGGCCTGGGTCCTGGAGGGTGTCCGTTCAGGCTGCCATGGTGGGAGGGCAGGGGGTATTCTCTGGGAACCTTCCAAGGTCCTGAGAGGGGACTGGGTAGGCACCCCCACACCCCACTCCAGCCACAACCAGCACGTGAGCCCCTGAGACAGCCTCATGCCTGCAGCCTGGAATGGAGGGGCTGGTGCTATGTCCAACTGGCAGATGGTAAAATGGACTTAAAGAAGAGATTCGATGGACTGAGCAGCTCGTCCCAGGCCATGGAGCATGGACATGGAGGAGAAGGGATTTGACCCAACGCCCGTGCCCGCCATCAACCATGGAGGATGGGCTTCCTGGGAGGCCAGGCTTGGGGAGGAAGCAGCC
>PVJH01035634.1:0-19495 GCA_004026705.1 Nesogale talazaci
AGCCCCCCCCCCCCCCCGCCCTCTCAGTTACAAAGAGGAGCCTTTTTTCTGCTCTCCTATTAGGACCCCTGGGTGATTGGCACCCTCGACTGCTGACCAGAAGGCTGGCAGTTTGGGGTGCACCAAGAGTCACTTCAGAAGAGAGACCTGGAGATCTTACTACCCCCCAAAATCAGCCCCGGAGAACTCTGTGGAGTCCCCACGAGTCAGAATCAACGAGACTAGCCACCAGCCTGATTAGGGTTTGGGCCTTCTTATAGTGTGACCTTGTGTCTCTGTTGCCGGCAAGCCACCCCTGCTCCATCAAAAGGCAGGCAGCCCGCACAGTGCTTTGCCGTGGGCCTGGCACACAGCCTTGCCGCTCCTCCCCAGCTGTAGCTGTGGGAACTGTGAGCTGGACCCCAGAAATGACATGTCCTTTGTTGGGATAACTTAGTGCTTCCCTTTTATCAGAGGAAGGCCAGCCTCTGATACATACATCACAGGTTCAACAGGCGCAGTTGTACAGCGATAATTATCATTTATTATGATAAACTTACAGAGAGCCTGAGAGAAAGAAATTTTAAGAGTCAGTCATATATCACATCATGGTAGCATGCTCACCTCCGCCAGTTGAGTGGTCCACATGGAGAGAGAGCTAGTGGGGGAAGGGATTACATGAGGGAGAGGAGCTTGAGGGTCAGGAGAGAGAAAGGGAGGTCTCGGGGTCCCAAGTGACAAGATCAGACCCCAGACTCCTGGATGTGGCTAAACAGATGAGGCTAGAGATCATTAACAACAACATGTGAATCCGCCCACAGACTTCAAGGGAAGCAACCATCATCGGAACAGCAAGGGAGTCAACTCCATTGTGAGATACACAAAGGTCTCAGATCACTGGGAGCTTCAGGGAGAAGATCTAACTACTGACTTGCAACTAAATGCTGGCAAGTGGTTTGTTTACGATTTGGGAGCATATCATTGTGGAAAAGGCCTGTCTTCGTCCCACACCCTTTAACTTGGAGGCTGCTGGTGCCCTGTGTCCTGTCTCTGCACGTCTCCCTGTGTCTCCATGAACTTCAGCGCCACGGAGATGGCACCCATGCACCTGCTCCTCTTGATCTGCTCCCATGTTGGTCGGTGGGAAGATGGGGCCTCAGAGGGGGAGGAGGGAGAACTTCTCAAAGTTAGCCGACACTCGAATCCAGGACTCTTGAATTGCCCTCGCTCTGTCCCACTTTCCCAACGCGCTCTTGAGAAGTGTCAGCCAACCCAGGTACAGAGACACTCGCGTCCTTGTTCTGCACTGTGATTGACAGAGGGACTTGGCCTGTGTGTGTGTGTGTGTGTGTGTGTGAGAGAGAGAGAGAGAGAGAGAGAGAGACTGTGTACAGGTGTGCGCATGCGTACTACTTTCCTATTTCAAGTATGAGAATGACTCAACTTCAAAACGGTGTGTCTGCACACATAGATACCTATGTGCATGCATACGTGCCTAAGTGAGACTATTGCCTCTCGAGTCCCCGTTCATACGTGTCCAAGTGGCTTCCAATCAAACTGTGATGCCAGCGTACGTTTGCACTCAACTGCTGGCTGGAGGTGAGCTATTTGAGTGATACACTTACCTTAGTCTCCTTGGAGTGCTTTCGAGAGAATTCTTATGCTGTAGGGGGGAAAATGACTTTGCGGTCAGAGCGAAGACTGAATTTTTAATTAAATTCAAGTGGACATCTTCCCCAATCACCTAAGCTTTGCAACAGGTTTGCGGGATGACCGCCCCCACAAAGGGTCATGTTTCCGCAGCTCGGTCCCTTTCAGGAAGGTCAAAGAAGAGTTCAAAGGAGCACAGTCAGCTCGGGAGAGTGTGGTGACTGGGACGACGTCTGAGGGGTGATCTTGATAGATTTTTCTAGGCGGACGCAGAACAGGCGGACACTGGTGTTCGTTATGAAGGAGCTTTGGTGTGTAGGGGTGAGAAGAAAAGGCAGAAAAGTTGCACCAAGGAATTGTCTTCCATCACAACAGTGCTCAGGAAGCGTTTGGCACACACACCGGGGAAGGAGGGGGGGGGCAGGGGGGGGTTCAGCGAGGACAAGAGTGGCTTTGGCTGGCATCCACACACATCGTGGATGTCTGGCCACCCTGTGTTGAGAAGCTGGGCATGAAGGGGTCCCGTGCAATTCCCCATTGGCACCTTCCAGAATAGACTGTTGGGTCTAAGAAGGCAAGCCCTCCATGCCCGCCTCCAAGCAGCCTCCAGTCCCCAAAGCAAGGTTGTGTTCACTTTGCCAAGAGGAGACCCGTCCCACACTGGAGCCCAGGTGATACCTGCCCCCTGGCTTCTGTTGTGCCTCGGCTGGTACCGTGGCTAGGTGCCGGGCACCGGCTCCGGCCCACAGCGGCCCTGTGGTATGCAACAGAACCAAACACTGCCCGACCTGGCACCATCCTCACTGTTGCCCTCGATCGGGAACCAGTTGCTCAGCCTCTGTGTCTGTCCATCTTGCCAAGCGTCTTCCTCTCTTTCACCAGCCCTCCATCAGCACGCAGTCCTTCTCCAGGGACTGGGCTTCAAAGCACGTGAGACAGGGCATACTGGTTGTAGTTCTTCTAAGATAGGCCCCTTTGCCGGCACTCCGTGACATTTTCAATATCCTCTGCCAGTACCATCGCTCCGCTTTGCCCTTGTTAGCCGTTCAGCTTTTGCACACAGATGAGGCGCTTGGACACCCCGTGGCTTGCATCTGATGTACCTCCATCCTCAAAGGGACATCGGGGCTCCTTGACCCTTTGTATTAGACAGGGGTCTCTAGAGAAACAAAACCAGGACACTCGTAATTAGATCTATAATGTATATAGATAGAGAGAAAGATATCTAAGAAATAAACAGTTAATTAATCTATAAAGCAGTACGAATGGCTGGGTGCAACGCACTCTCTTGAGACAGCTGTGAGACACTGGCAGTCCTTTGAGTCTTGAGGGCCGCCAAGTAGTCCTCTGTAGAGCAATTCAGGCTCTCCAGCCAGAAGCAGCAAACAGTAAGGGAGGTCACCAACAGTCAGCCAGATGACAGGGTCTGACAGTCCCCAGCTCAAGAGATGCATATTCCAGGAGCGTGGTGAAGCAGGGCTTGAAGGAACCTCAACTCACAGCAACACAGTCCACCGATTAGGTGTCCTATGGGTAGTGTTGCTTGGAGATTGAGGCACGGGACAAGCAAGGCAGTGGCTGCACACTGGTCCGAAGATCCATGAGCAAGAAGAGAGAGAGGTGAAGCTCCCCAAGCCATTTATATCGCCGCCCTTCAATTAATCTCACTTGTGTTCATTGACTCTGCTGGCACAAAAAGCCTACATATTTTTATTTTTTTGGCCATGTTGGTGCAACAAACCTACCTCACACACCCTTTAAAGAGGTCTTTTGCCCAGTGTAGTGCATCCTGATTGTACAAGTTGGAAAATGATGGACAACGTCTAACACTTATATGACTATTATCTCGGGTCTCCCCCCTAAGAACTTGTCTCGGGCTTGGGAATTACCCAGACTGAGGCAGGTGGGAATGAAGCCCAAACCATTCAATTGGAGTCTAGTTTAGTTCAGAAGAGGACCAGCCGGCTCCACGGACCGTATGGGTCAGGGAACCATCATTTAGCATTTATATTTCTGGATGGAAGTGCACCCTGTGGTCTGCTGACCATATCTTAGGGGGAGAAAAAAACCCAACACAAATGAAGACTGTATAGCAATAGACCATTCTACTTTCAGAGACAAAACGCCCGGTGTGCTAAAGAGGATGAATGGATTTTATAGTGGAGTCTCATACAATGAGAGGAAAGTCCATCTGGGTTGGTGAAAAGCTTGCATCAAAAAGACTACACAAATGCCATTTCTTTAGTGTCTGTTTTATTTTCGAAATCAAGTCGCCAGCTCCAAGCTCAGCACGGGAGGGTAGAGATGCTTAATAATAAGACTTTTGAACCGGTGAGTTAAGATCGGAAATGCAGGAGGCTTCTTGCCAGCTGTTTCGTGGTCCCTGCCAAGTCCCAAACTTGGTGCCGTCAGGTCAATGCCGTTCACAGAGACCCTGTCAAACCCCAAACCAAGCTCATCCTCACCATCCCTCAAACGCGGGAGTCGAAAACCCCGTCTTGGTCCTGAGGAGCCGCCGGTGGTTTCAAACTGCGGACCTTGAGGATTGCAGGCCATTCACCACTGCTACGCCACAGGGCTCCCTACCCTGCCTCTGAAATCGTGTGTACTTTTCCCATCAGCTTTATAACTGACTTCTCCCACCCGGCCTTTGAAGATGCTCACAGATTCTGAACGTGGGGGTTCAGAGGCGTTGATCCAGAATGTGGGAAGTCTTGGTTGGGGTCGTGGATTAAAGGCGGGGCAGGGGCAGGAGATCAAATCCACCAGGGACTCTTTGGGAGACAGATGAGGTCTGCACCCCGAAAGATCACGACAGCCTGCCTCCTTACAATGAATTTCCAGGGGCGCTTTCTGGGGTTTACTGTCAGCCCCTTAGTACAGGCTAAGTGACCCTCTACCTGCCGTAGCTCGGCAAACAGGCTTGGAAAGTCCCCTCGGTCTGTGGTTACCGAGCTGTTAGGTCGCAGAATCAGTGCTTGAAAGGACAGTGTGGACCCCAAGCCCTGAGGCTTTGTTGAGACAGGAGTTGCCCTGGCGGCGTGTTAAGGCATTGGTCTGCTGACCCCAGGCTCTGCAGTTCAAAACCACAAGGCTCCCGGGGAGAAAGCCGGAAATTTCTACTCCCCGTGAGCAGTTAAGAGTCTCGGAAACTCACCAGGGCAGATCTACCCTGTCCTATGGCGTCACTAATTGTTGGCATCCATTCGTTGGCAGTGGGCGTGGCTTGGATAAAGAGAAGAAAGGACTCATCTGAACCCAGTGCCTGGGTTCAGCTGCCGCCGTGACGCTGTGCACTTGAGAGAGGCGGGATCTGTGAGTCGGCACCAGGCCTGAGTGCAGCCGAGGGGGCTGGGACTTGGAAACGAGGCCGTGGAGTTTCACCCAGGGACGCACCCCTCTGCGGAGAAAAGAGGATGAAGGGTCCGCTCTGAGATTTGAGGCTTCCCCGTGCCTCCGCCCCCTTGGCGTCTGTCCACGGACTGAATGAGTCAGCGCGAGCTCAGGGTGAAAAACTGTAGCCCAAGAATGTGAGAAGAGAGGAAGAGTGGGCAGAGATCAAAGGAAACCTGCGGGTGGAGCAAGATTGGGAAACAGCCCAAACTGATGGGAGCTGTGGGTGGGGCTGTGCGGGCCAGACGGGAACAGAGGGGCTCCTGGTGGGTCTCTGCAGCGATCATTGTGCAGGTGCCCTGGGGTGGGGCCAGACTGGGTTTCCAGGAGCAGACTTACATCGATCCAGCCAAGAAGTCTCGACAGCCCTGACTGTGAGAACATGGGAATCTTTATGCCTCTGGCGTGACTGGGGGCTAGGTTTTTTTTGGGGGGTCCCTGGTGGTCTGTATCGCACATGGGCTCCGCTGCTCATGGAAAGGTTCGTGGTTTCAGTCCACCCAGAGACACGTTCGTTCTTTCCCCTTATGTGATTTTTGAAGTCAAAGGTCTCTATAAACTTAAGTAAGACTGATACATTTGTGAGAGGTTTCAAGTACTTTTCTACAATGATGTGGTTCCTTTGGTCTTTGTCTATTTATTTTTAAAATGTATTTCATGGGAATTACAACTGAGGTGGTATGTACTCGAGAAAACTTTGCATCATTCTGGCTGATTCCGAACTTCACTATTCTGTTGTGTAGATTCTCGGGCGATCCTCAAACACAAAGGACCAAGGGAGGAAATGGAATCTTCTAAGATTACTGTTCACTTTCTGAGAAGGGACTTTGTTGTGGACAAGAATTTAAAAGGTTAAGAAAATGAGAACAATCACTAGAGATAAGAATGAGATCAGTTGCATGCATCACAATTTCACGTAAGCTTGACTTTTTTTTTGCCACTTAAATATTCAGTCAGTTTATTCAGTTGCCAAAAATCTAGAACACCATCGATAAATGTATTTTTTTGCTATCATTAAGCTCGACTTTCATAAGAAATCTAATTGCATTAGAGATTTTATGATGTGTGTGGGGGAACAACTCTCCTGACCCTCCCCCCCCCACCTCCTGACCAATGTGCTTTTTCAAATGTTTCTTTTTTTTTTCGGGGGGGGGGGGGGGGCGGCATCACTGCTCTCTGGTGGTCGGAGTAGGAGGCCCAGCCCCACTACTGGAATTGAACCTCCGTCCCAGTGGGCCGCAGTCCTGCGCACAACCACTACGCCACCAGGGCTCAGCCCTCAAATGTTTCTTAACAAGTCTTCTTTGTAAGTTAGATTCTGCCTGGCATTTAACTGGCCAAGCACATCTCCTTGGAAGCCGCTGTTCTGCTTGGACCTCTCTCAGAAAGTAGGCTCAGGACTGGGACGACTGGAACCAGGAGACCTACCCTGCAGCCGCCCACCAATCACCAAGACGTGTGTCAGCACGCCGTGTTTGGGGTGAACTCATGCCGGTGTGAACCAGAACCTCTGGGGCCCCGCTACTTTCCCTTACTGTCACCCCATCCTCCTCTTTTCTCTGTTTCCTGGTGGTTTTATCTGCCCCGTGGTTTCCATCTGTGGTTCTGCGCCCTAAGACCGGTCGTAGCATGAACTTCATCTCCTCACACAAGCCTCCCAGCCACACTCATCTTACAGGCGTGGAACGGAGCCTCAGCGGGTGCGGGTGGGCAGTCCGGAGCGCGAGCTCGCACCTGTGTGCTTGTAGGCAGCACAGTAGCGGTTCTCGCCCGTGACCGGGCCTCCACCACTGACACCTGGCTCCCTGCAGACACCCTGTTGGCACGGATGCAGAGAGCTCCCCACAGGGACTTGTGAAGCCTGGTGACCTCCCTAGCCACACCTCTTACCTTCACTTGAGCTCCCAGCTCTCTGGCCCCTCTCCTGTCTTAAGCATTCAGTACGGTACCAGTCTGCCCTCCGGGGACGACTGAGGATATAATGTGTGATTTAACGTGACTTCAACTCACTGCCACTGAGTCAGGGCCAATTCACAGAGACCCTGTCGGCAAGGTAGAACTGTCCCCCGTGGATGTCGGAGGCGGTAAATCCTTACAGGAGCAGCAAGCCTCGTCTTTATCCCACAGAGCTGCCGGTGGCTCCAAACTGCTGAGTAAGACTTAAAAAGTGCAGTCTTTGTTTCACATCCCTACAACTTAAGTCTTAGCGAGTCCATTCCGGCTCGTGTTTCATTCGGTGGGACCTCTTTTCGCCTTCTTGACGGGTAGCGTGGGCAGTGTAAAAGTTTCTGCAGCGTTTTCATTCTGATGGTCCTCCACCTTCCTTTCTCTCCCGCTGCTGACACGCGTCAGAAAGCTTTGCCCAACCCAGGATTATAGTTCAGCTTCTTTTCTAAGTGTTTCATTCATGCAGCGTTTTACACGTGTGGCGGTGGGCCAGTTCGAGTAGATTTTTGTGTATGGTGAGAGGAGAGATTCAGCAGCCTCCTTTTGGACGTAGAGTCGTCCCAACATCGTTTGTTGAAAACTTCTCCCGTGAGTGGCCTCGGCAAACGTATTGATAATCAGTTGAACCCTATCGTCAGGAGTTATTTTTGGTCTCCTGATTTTATTCCCTTGAACCAGTCCACGCTCTTAAGATTTAACTAGTCTTCCTGAGGCATGCAGTTACCACCTTGGGTCCTCTCGGATGCTGTGTTTCAGGGGAGAGAGGTGGTGTTTTCTACGCCTGTTAAAACTTCTTCTCGGAAACCCACTGGGTGGGGGAGTCCTACCTGTTTTACAAGGTCAGTATGGGATGAAGTCCACTTGGTGACAGGTAGTTTGGTTTTTGTGTTTTTTTTTTTTGGGGGGGGCTCATCACTGCTCTCCGGCGGTGGGAGTAGGAGGCCCAGCCCCACTGCTGGAATTGAACCTCCGTCCCAGTGGGCCGCAGTCGCGCGCACAACCACTACGCCACCGGGGCTCAGCCCTGGTTTTTGTTTTTAAGAGTTTTCCATTGCTTTGCTGAGATGCAGATCACAGCTCTTCATCTGATATCATGTTCCTCCTTCTTGAAGGGCTTGCTCAGAAAAAAATTTAAAAGTTTATTTAGTGAGAGAAGGGCAGGGAGGGAGTAACCCAGGTTGGCTGCTGCTGAATTTGTTTCAGCTTCTGTAGGTCTGAATCCATCTTTATTACCTTGGTGTCTTTAAAGGCTCTTTTCAGGCCCATTATAGAATTCTAGGCTTTTCATGTTATCTTTTAGTGCTTTAAACCTATTCTCCACATGTCCTTGCTCGTGTGTGATGTCTTCCACGAGAAACACAGTGCCATTTGTATCTTGATTTCTTTGGGGGGGGGGGCATCACTGCCCTCTGGTGGGAGTAGGAGGCCCCGCCTTGCTCCTGGAGAGCTGCTGCTGGATTTGAACTGCCAAACCAGTGGGCTGTAGTCCCACACTCAACCACTACGCCACCAGGGCTCAGGCTGTATCTTGAGTTCTAAGAGTCTTGACATTTTTCTCTGGCTGCTTGTAAGCATTTTCTCCTTATCCTTGATTTTGAGAAAATTCCATACGATCTTGGCGACAAGTTCATGTGTCCCATGCTTGACATCTGTTGAGCTCCTTGAATCTGTGGACCTAGAGTATCCATCAAGTCTGGAACGTTTCTGGCCATGCCTTAGTCAAATAGTTTTCTCTCACACGCCCTGGGGCTCTCCTCTCTCTCACAGACAGAGGTTTAAAGACCCAGGCACACACCTCCCTCATGCGCTACATTGTTTCACTTGTTTGCAGTCAAGTGCCCCAGGAAGTCCATCTAGGCAACAATGTTACTATTCTGTAACATAACAAGGTTCAGGAATCCAGCTTGGAGAAGGAGAGGTAGCAGCATATCAGACATAGGGAATACAATGCTTCCTGCATGCCAGCCACTGGTGTGTCTCCAGTCATTTGCAGTCTCTAGGGCTACCTGGCTGCCAGGGTGTTTTAAGGTGTACACATCTTTGTGTGTACACATTGCTTTGTTAAGTGCAGGTAGGGGCCTGATCATGCCTGAGTCACATTCTTAAGCTGGTCTTTGTCACCTGTGTACCTCTGTTGCAGCATCTAATGGTCAGTTAGATGTTTGCCATGGCATATAAGGTGTCTTCCTTTCTATGTTAAAAATGACATTAAACACTTCTAGATGTACAAAACACCTTTAACATTAAAAAATGATCATGGTGTTTTGATGTGAGCCTCAAAGAAACACCCCCTCATGCAGAACCATTATACGTCCCTTGAATTTTAATATACTAGTCTTTGTGAGAGCAGGTTCGTGGCTGGGCTGCATGTGGTTGGTTGTCTGTGACCTGTAGATGGCTTGTATGTCATATGTTGTCCACACAATGTTAAAATCACTTAACGCCCTGGTTCATCTCATGGGTGGTAAGCAATGCCTAGCTCTACTCTCTTAGTTTTATGTATGATAGCTTTTAAAAATCATTCATTTAAAAGTTCTTAATGCGTCTTTCACATCATTCCACAGTTCAGTCACGTCCAGCAGAAGTGTACATTTGCTGCCCCAATGCATTTCCAAGCATTCTTTTTCTATAGGGGCCCGTGACATCATTACCTCGCCACTCCCTCTGAGTCCCCTTTCCCCAAGTTTGCAGCTAAGGGTCAATTTACTCCCTCCCCCAGACTTAGATGATGGGTCGTTTCTATTTCTAGAGGGCAGGCAGCAGGGCGCGCAGTGAAGACTTGTTTTCCACTCCTCAGATGAAAAGACCGAGCACTTCGGCTGGCATATTTGGGGGCGGCCCTGGCTGGACCAGGCGGATCTTCCTCTTTTCAACTGAAGGCGCCCCCAGAGGGAAAGAGAAGCTCCCCACTCACGCTGTGGTTTATAAACCTGTGTTGAAGCGGGGAGAGAAAGGGCAGTCGGTGAGTCCCGCCCTCTGACACGACGGCAAGCTGGCCTGACGCTCACTTTTCTCCCGCCAGTTGCAAAATGAAGACTCAGCAGACATTCCCCCTGGACAGGCTCCACCGTCTAGCATGCAGGGCCCAGGTACCCAGGCTCCCCAGCGGCCAACCTGGAGTTGCCTTGACCAATGAGTCCTGGTTGCAGTTTAGTGCCACCTTGTGGGGGTTGGTGGAAAAGGACAGCCTGTTCGGTAAAAGCTTTGGGCCATCCAAGACGAGGCCAACTCAGTGACCCTCAGCACGGGGTTTGGCGGCCCCCTGTGAGTTTCCAAAACTGCCACTCTCTACAGGACCAGAAATCCTCATCTTCCTCCCTCGGCGTGGCTGCTGGTTGTGACCTGGTGATCCTGGGGTTCGCAGCCCAGCAAGTCCGCTGACCCTTGGTCACGCCTGCCAACAGCCAAACCCAACTCGATGCCATTGAGTGGATTCCGACCCAGAGGGACCCTGCACACGGTGTCGGAGGTTGTGGCCCTCTGCCGGAGCAGATCGGCTCATCTTTCTCCCTCTGAGTGGCCGGTGGGCTTGAACCGACCCCTCTGCAGTGAGCAGCGCAGCCAACACTTAGCCGAGGACGTCCCCATCAGGCCAACAGCACAGGGTCTGCAGCAAACGAGGAAGGCCTCAAGGAGATGGATGGATGCATGGATGGGGTGGCTGTAACAACAGACACAGACATCGCAACAGCGCGGAGGTTCTTGTGTTTGCGTTCTCTGTTGCAGCGACTGTGTGGTTTTCTCTCGGGGGCCTCCCGCTTTCTCACTGACTGACCTTTGCACACGTGACACCCTTCTCCAGGGACTGGTCTCTCCTGACAACACGTCCGAGGGCTGTGAGATGAAGTCTCGCCAGCCATCCTTGCTCCTAAGGAGCATTCTGGCCATACGACTTCTTTTTACTTTTAATTTTTACTTATTTATTTTATTGACTTACTTTTTTAATCATTTTATTGGGGGGGGGTGCAACTCTGATCACAATCCGTACATGCATCCGTGTGTCAAGTACATTTGTACATATGTTGCCATCATCATTCTCAACACATTTGCTTTCTCCTTGAGCCCTTGCTGTCAGCTCCTCATTTTTTCCCTGCCCCCACCCCCACTCCAATGAACCCTTGATAGTTTATAAATTATTATTACTTTTTCATGTCTTACATTGTCTGACCTCTCCCTTCACCCGCTTTTCTGTTGTCTGTCCCCCTGGGAAGGGGGTTCTTTGTAGATCATTGTGATCAATTCCCCCTTTCTACCCCACCTTCCCCTTCCCCTCCTGGTATCTCTACTCTCACTATTGGTCTTGAAGGGATCATCTGTTCTGGATTCCCCATGTTTCCAGTTCCTGTCTGTACCAGGGTCTATCCTCTGGTCTAGCTGGATTTGTACGGTAGAATTGGAATCATGATAGTGTGTGTGTGTGTGTGTTTGTGTGTGGAGAGACATTAAAGAACTAGAAGAAAGTTGTATGTTTCATCCATGCTGTCCCACACCCCGACTGGCTCTCCTTCTCCCCAAGACCCTTCTGTAAGGGGATGTCCCGTTCTGGCCATCCTTCTCCCAGGACAGATTTGTAACCCCTTTGTCGAGCAGTCCCTGGAGCTCGGTGTTCTTCACCAGCGCTTAGTTCAATCGCATCAGTTCTTCTTAGGTCTTCCCCGTTCACGGTCCGACTTCCTCGTGCCTAGGAGGTGATGGGAAATACGCTGGCTTGGGTTGGGCTCACCTTAGTCCTCAAACTGGCTTCTTAGCTCTTCAACACTCTTTTTTAAGTGGTCTTGGGCAATAGGTTGACCCGATTGATGTATCGTTTGGTCTTTTGACTCCTGCTTCTGTGAGCATTGATTGTGGGTCGAAGTGAGACAAAATCCCTGACCCCTGACACCCCCCTTACACACCCCGTGGATCGTGACGTTATACTATTGGTCCAATTGGGAGGATTTTTGGTTTCTTTTACGTTATAATCCGTAAGGAAGCCCGCCGTCTAGGTCACAACTTACAGATGACTAGCAACATCTAATATAGACAGGTGTGGTGTCAGACATGAAATTTTGTAAGTCCATCTTGCCAGTATGGCCAATGTAAGGGGAAAAAATTAAAAGACCAGGAGTGTGTAAGTTAGAAAATGAAAGTTCTCTTTAATGAAACATACCTACCCAAGACAGGCTTAGGTTAACTGTTGATCACTTTCACTAAAATCCCCGGAAAACCCAGGGATGACAGCAACGGAGTGATCGGCAGCAGGTTGGAGGTGGGGGGCTGGGGGGGCGGGGCGCGGTGGGGCACAGGACCCGGGGGCCTTTCTCAGACGGGGCATGGCCTTGCCAGGAGTCGACGCCAGCTTCACAGCAGCTAACAGCGACTACCAAAGAAGTTAAAAATGTGTGTATGAAGTGTAGAAGGACGCTTCCCTGCCGTTCTGCCGACCCGTGTCCACCTCCCTGTGTGCCCTCCCCTCCTCTTGCCTAATCAGGAGGGTGTGTGAACAGCTGGAGTGGAATTGCGCTGTTGAAACGGCTGTCTGCACCCTGTGACTCTTGAAGAAATCCTTGGGACTCTGATGCACCCAGACTCTCTATCTGTAATCTCTCTTTCGTAGAATCTTCCCAAACAGAAACCAAGCCTAACCTGCTATGCTCGAGTCAATTCTGACTTCTAGTGACGCTGCCGGAGAGAGTAGCACCGCTCTCTCCAAGGGTTTCAGAGACCGCAGTTCTCTGCAGACACAGGCAGCCTCCGCTCTCAGATGATGAGCAGCGTAGGTTAACCTACGCCATGGAGTCGAGTCGGACCAGATAAAGTTTCCACGCCTGTGCATCGTCAGGGGAGCGGGCAGCCTCAGCTTTCTCTGCGGAAGCACTTGAGGGACTTGAACTGCCGAGTCTCTGGTTATCAGCCCAATTTCCAACCCACCCTCCCACCGGGCCTCCTCAGGCTGTTCACCCGCTGCTGTAGACTCAGTCGTAACTCGTAGAAATCTTCTGTTGGGCTCCAAAGCTGGGCCTCGTCCTGGGAGCAGACAGCCTCGTCTTTCTCCCACGGAGCCGTTGGTGGGTTTGAACCACCTCCTTTGCGATGATAATCCAACAGGGCCATCAGGACAGGTTTTGATATATTATGTTGGTGTCACGGTCTTCTATGATTTAGAGAGTAGAGGGACCCCGCTTTCGGGTAAGCAAAGCCTCTGGTTCCGAATCCTTGGTTTCCTTAGGACTTTACAGATCCATTTCTGGAACCACAGTCTGGTGGGCACCCTGCTCGGGGCTTGGAAGCCTCACCTGTCTGCAAACGGGCCCCTCCCTTGCACCCCACCCCATGGCCTCATCCCAGCGGTAGCCTACCCAGGAACGTAACCCTGCCCTGCGTTTGTTTAGGCTGTGTTGTTACTGATGCTCCCGTGCTGTGGGTTTGGGGGGGTGGGGGTACCTTGTGCCCAACCCTGGAAAGGTCCCCAGACCTGTGCTTGCTCCGAGAGGCAGAGCCTGGGACTTCCGTAAAGATACTAAAGATTCTCCCGCTTCACCTGCAACCAGCGAGATGCGGGTGTTGGTGAACGGCACCTGGTCAGCGCCGTGGCTTCAGGGAAACGGGAGTTACAGCCTGTCATGAATATGTCCCTTCCCTGCCACGCAATTCCCATAGGAGAAATGAGGAAACCCACCCCCACCCCCCCAAAAAAAAGAGGTGAAAATGTAAGTTAGTCAATGTATTACAGGGTTTTCACCGGGAGATGGTCAAGAACGGCCTCTGAGAATGCGCAGGGCCGGGGGAAGCAGCAGCTCCATCTGAGACTGCGACCCCCACGGAGGGGCCGCAGACCCTTTGTGGGACAGTGGAATGGAGAGACGTGGGGGTTTGGTGGTGCCTCCTGGCGTGTGTCTTGTGCGTGGCCTCTGCGGTCTCGTCCCCGCGTATTGGCGCTGGCTTCTTTCTCAGCAGGGGGAGCCGCGAGAAGGGGGAGTAGGGGTTCCCAGCCAGCCTTTCCCAGGGAACCTTCCTGCCAGGCAGCCTTAGCCTCTCTGCCCTCTGGCCGGGATCTCTGCCCTCCCTGGGCCGTGGACGTCCATAGGCGTGTCAGTCTCCATTCAGTGCCCTCTTGTCGTGACCCCATGCGCATGTGGGCGCATTTATTTCTCCTTAAAAAGCATATCTCCGAGGCAGGGAGGGAGAAGGGGGCTTCGGGAGTGAATAGTGAAGTCGGGGAGGGGGCACTAGAACAGATCGCAATGGCACAATTCGTTTGAAAGGTGATTGACCCACAGGGTGGGGGGGGGGTGTGGGTCCTGAAATGGATATGGTAGTGATTGTACAATCTCTGATATGATCGCATGACTGAATTCTATGATGCATAAATTATCTGCCGATAAAATGGGGGGGTATCCTTCTTCCTCTCCCCAACCCCACTTCCCTGAGTACTAATATTCCATTTTTTTTCTTATTCTGCCTTTGTTCTTTCTGTTTCTCCCTGTAGGCCGGAAGCTGAGGGGAAAGGCCTTTTACTTTGTCAACGGCAAAGTATTTTGCGAGGAGGACTTTCTGGTGAGTATGTCTGGCCCAGGGCAGGGGAAGGGGTGGGTAAGCTGGGACCTGGGACTGGGCTGGCGCGGGTTGGGAAGGAGCCAAAAATGCAGGGGCGGCCCAGGTGGCACGATTTCCTACTTTTCACGAAGCCCTCAAGCCTCTAGCAGGTCAGGCCTTGATTTCCTCTGCTCTGACCTGTGCTCCTGGGATCCCCTTGCCTCCCAAGGACTGGAAGTCCCGTCTGTGTGCCGGTGACTCCCAGGTCTGAGCTTCAACCCTCCCTGTGTCCTGGCAAGCCAGTGGGGGAGTCTCCTTGCCCACTCGATGTAGCTACCAAGCCCTCCCCCGCCGCTCACACACCCCTGCCCCCTGTCTTGAGTAGATGGCCTCATCCTCCCCTATCTCTGAGCTTGCCCTCCTCTCCTTGAACATAGCTTCGGCCTGGGTCCCCGACCCCTTGCCTCCATGGCTGCCTGCACGGTGAGTGGCATCCGTGTTTGTCAGGGTTGCTTTCCAGCCAATGCTGTGACTCAGCTGCGCTGTCTTCAGAGAAAGGACAGGTGCCCGCAGGCACGGGGCAGACACATCTTCCTGAGAAATCTCTCGCTGTCCTCAGGACAGAGGCCAACGCCCGCCCAAGCCCTGGGTCTAACTCTGCCCTCTCTCGTTCCTGCAGTACTCCGGTTTCCAGCAGTCTGCTGACAGGTGTTCCCTGTGCGGCCATCTGATCATGGACATGGTGAGTAGGACGGACGGGTCCAGACAGTCACAGGGTGGGAGGGGCATCTGTGCAGATAAGAACCTGTTCTTGTCATCAGCACTGCTTTTTTATTTTAATTAAGTACTTTTATCGGGGGCTCTTCCATCTCTTAGCACAATCCATACATTCATCCAGTGTGTCAGGCACATGTGCACATAGGACGCCATCATCCTTTTCTTTCTTTCTTGTTTTTGTTTTTGTTTTTTTGTGGCATCACTGCCTTGGTGGGAGTAGGAAGCCCAGCCTTGCTCCTGGAGAGCCGCTGCTGGATTTGAACTGTCAACCCTCTGGGCTGCAGTCCTGCACACAACCACTACGCCGCCAGGGCTTAGCCCCATCATCCTTTTCAAAGCATTCTCTTCCCACTTGAGCCCCTGATAGCAGCTCCCCATTTCTCCCTTCCCCTCCCTCTGCCCTCCCTCATAAACCCTTGATAAGTTATAGATTATTATTTCCGTATTTTACATGGTCCTCCGTACTTCCCCTTTATTCATCCCTCTGGGAGGGGCTTCTAGTTTGATCCTTGTGATCCATTCCCCGTTCTCCCCCCCACCCTTCCCTAACCCCCTTGGTATCTCTACTCTCCTTGTTGGCCCTGAGAGTTTTTATCTATCCTGGATTCCCTTTGTAGCAGTGTGCATGCTCTGGTCTAATCTGATTCGTAAGGTAGAATTGAGGTCATGATAGTGGAGTGAAGGAAGCACCAAAGAACTAGAGGAAAGTTGTGTGTTTCATCGGTGCTATACTGCACCCTGACTGGCTCATCTCTTCCTTGCGACTCCCTTGTGAGGGGATGTCCAATTGTCTACAGATGGGCATTGGGTCTCCACTCCTTTGGGTCTCCCTCCCCCTGCCCCCCATTCACATTGGGTATGATTTTATTCTGGGTCTTAGATTTTTTTCAGAAGAGCCCTATGCACGGAGCGTGTTTGCCGCGAGAGCTCCCGGCCTTTCACTGGTGTTTGCTCCTGGGACCTCTGCCCTGCACTGAATCCCGCTCCTCCTCTGGGCTCCCTCGGGTTTCTCTGTGGTCCTTGTGGTGTGCCCGGTGAGATGCCAAAGGAAGCCCAACTCTCCCTGTTGAGATCTCAGCTCCCGTGGAGCACAGCCCTGCGCCCTGTCTCCCCACTGCCCCACCTGGCTCACCCTGTCCCGCAGATGGGCAATGAGTGTGAATTGTTACTCTTAACCACAAGGTCAGAAGTCTGAAACCACCAGCCACTCGGAGGGATAAAGATGAGGCTTTCTGCTCCCATAAAGAACGAGAGTCTAGGAAACCCACAAGGCCAGTTCTCCCCTGCCCTGCAGGGTTGCTGTCAATCAGCTCGAAGACAGTGAGTCTGGTTTTTGCTCCTGTCTGTTCTGAGACAGCGGAACCAGAATCAGGTTTTGTATCTTCCATTCTCACACACTCACTCGCTGCCTGGGGTCCTCTTGGGCCGTCTTATTACTCAGAGAGACTGGCCGGTAGAGATTTCTCTTATTGACTGATCCGAGGACACGATTGTGAAATTCTTCTAGCTGGACGCGAGTTAATCCCCTCCCTAACCTGAGGCGTTATGGGTCATTTCCTTGTTGTTTTGTTGATACCTCGGTGCAAAAGGTCTCAAGTGTGCACCCAGGCCGGGATGGAGAGCGTTTCCCTTCTATCATTCACCTGCCCCGCTCACCACGCTAACCACTGCCAGGACCTCTTCTCACCACGTGCGGGGATTGCTGGCTCAGGACCTGCAGATACGTGGAATTGGAACACAGACTCTTCCTGGGCCTGGCTTCTCTACTCGGTAATAAAACGACTTTTGCGCTTCCTCTCTCTCATCGTCATCTGTCTCGGGAGTTCATTTGATTTCATGCTTAAGAAGTCTCCTGTAGAGGAGTTCATTGATCCATTCTCGTGCAGATGGAGCACTGGCGTGGTCTCCAGCCTGGGCCTGTTAGGAGTAAAGCTGTGTGAGCATTCTTGTGCGTGTCTTTGGCGGACAGAGGGACGCACCTCTGCTTGTTAAGTGCTGGCATTTACAAAGCAGCAGGGACCCGGAGTCCAGCCTGTTTGCTGCCATTCCCGGAGGCCCGTGTTCTGGAAGAGACTCATGTTTGGCGGTAGCCAAGGCCTCCCGGGGAAGCATGGTTCCCCCTGCCCCATCCCCTCCTGCGGTGGGGGGCAGGCAGCAACCACTCCTCCATGCCCCCCTCTCCATCTTCTCTAGTGAAGAACCTTTTTGACAGACTCCCTGGCTATGAAGTCAACAGCCTACAACCCTTTTCAGCATCATGACACTGTACTCCGGGCCTCTGGCTATTTCATTTATGGATTGTCATCTAACAACTCCCCTTTCCAAACTTCTTGTTAAAAACCATAGTGGTGTATCCTTTGTCATGGGAAAGCACTCCGTCCCCCGAGCTATCTGCCTACTCCCACCCATTAGACACATACATGCCATTATGCCAGGGCTACCGTCATTTGATTCTGTGGCTCAGGGCTCCACAGGGCGGGTCTTCTGCGCCACCTGGGCTGGGCAGTAGACGTTTACCCTGCTTTGTTCACACGATGAGACAGCTGGCCGCTCACTCTCCCTGTCTCTCGCCCGGTCGCCTCAGATTGACACAGTAGTCTGTCTTGGACATCCTACCAAAGAAGAGGAAGTTCTCTGGTCCTTTCCTCGGAAGTCTCGGGACACCCCTCTGCCCTCATTCTCTTGATGTAAAGCAAGTAACACGGCCAGCCTAGATTCACGGGGAGGGATATACTTGACAGCGCTTGATGGAGGAACAGGAGCCCCGGTGGTGTAGTGGTTACGCATTGAGCCAGGATCCCAAAGGCCCAGAGTTTGAAACCACCAGCCGCTCCTCGAGAGAAAGACAGAGCTGTCTTAGAACAGTTATGGTCACAGTCACCGGGCGATCCTAGGTCTTGAAGACGTTCAGCCTCTCATCTCCCTGGTGGTGACACCCAGCCATAAAGCCAGGACATTAAACTGCCACCGAGAATGTCAATACTTCAGATCCTCGTCCAGCAGCATAGCACACCAGTGCCCACCGCCTTTGTTAAGCCGTCTCGCTCCCCTCTAGGTGTGCTGAGGCTCAGCACCAGGCCATCTCCACACCATCAGAAGCGGTCCTGTCTCAGAACAGAGTGCCGTGACTTGGCAGCCTTCAGCCGAGTCTCCGGCACGTTGTGGGTGAAGTTAGTTTTCAGGGTCCTTCAGCCCAGGGAGAGAGGCATGACCAGGTGCACATTACCTGGACTCTGGAAGCCTGGCCCCTCCTTCGTTCCCTCTGCAGACTGAGGGGGACTCAGAGGTCAGTTGTACTGAACCAACTTTTCCTCTGCTGCTGGCTTGACCGAGGGAGTTTCTGCGTGGCCGTTGGGGACCATTCTGTCCAGTCTCGTGCACGTGTATTCGGGCGTGCCCCTGCTCATGCTCGGGCTTCAGTTTCTCGCTTGGCCTGCATCTCTCTGCCCGCCTAAGTTTCACACCAGATGATCTCTCCAGCTGCAAATCGTAGGAGACCCCCCACTCACTTTAACTTAAGCCTCTTGTTGCAATCGGACAGCTTCTGGCTCCCAGTGGTCTGGTAGTCAGAGTTATACTAGTGTCCTAGCCATTCCCTAGAGTTTCCTTGGGGATCTGTTTTTTGGTGGGGCCAGGGCTCTCTTCCAAGGAGTCTTCCCGTCACAGAGCAGAGCATTTTGTCACTCAGGGACCAGTGGTTCCCACACCGTGGCTGAGTCGCCTGACTCTGGGTCCCCGGCCCCAGCCCTTCTGATTCAGGCAATCTGGGGCTGGGCATGAGGAATGTTTACTTCAGACACCTTCTCCGCCGTGCTGACGCTGCAGGCAGGCTCCGGTAGCACTTCCGAGACCCTGAGTGCTTTATTCCCCTGACAGGAGTTCAAAGGAGCCCTGGTGGTGTCGTGAGTTCAATGCTGGGCCCCTCACCGCCAGGCCAGCAGTTCAAACCCACCACCTGGCTCTGCAGGAGAAAAATAAGACCCTCTGCCCCCCCCCCCCCCCCCCCCCCCCCGGCCCTTATGAGGGACCATTTCAGACACCCAGTTCTAAGTTCTCCTTGTGAATCAGAATGAACCCAGTGGGCGTGGGTTTGGGTTCAAGTTTAAATGAGAAGGTGGCCAATCCCGGTGAGCCAATCCCTCTCCCGGGAGACTTTGCCTTGCTCTTCCTTGCGGCTATTCCCTCTGCCCCCACCCCCCACCCCCTGTGCCCCAGCCCCATCTTGGATGTGCCT
>PVJH01035635.1:0-19313 GCA_004026705.1 Nesogale talazaci
GGCTGTGCTGCTGCGATAAAGCAGAAGGCTGTTTGGAAATAATCACAAACTCTCTCAGGAAGCCCAATTATATTTTTACATCGAGAATCAAAATGCTGGTGCCTCCGACTCCAGCCTATCATTCACAGGCCTTTTATCCTGTAATTAAACTCGATCGGCTGCTGAGCTAATTCTTCCCTGAATGACACCACCCTTTGAGCCAGCCCGCATGTCTGTAGAAGACTTCACTCTGATGATCTATTACGCCAATACATCACCGCGGCGAGCTGCCTCCTTGATGATTTATCCATAACACATCATCAGAGAGAGGCACCCTCGTAATATATGGCTCAATAAGTCTGCGGTGGCCAGGCGAGAAAACCTCAGAGAGCAACCAGCCCGTGCCCTGACATGGCTGGTGTCAGCGTGCAGGCCCATGCAGTGCTCTCCCTCCCTAAACAAATGTTTAGATAGGTGGAAGGCTGCCTGCCAGTCGACTTCTAAAACACGAGATAGCCTGCCTGACCTTAAGAAAAGCCTATCAATCCAGAGTGGGGCGGTTCCTCCGTGGCTAGTGGAGCCACTCTTCTCAGCCTCTCAGACAGGTGGCAAGCTGTCTCTGAGTCGAAGACCAGGCTCACTGGCCCGCACAACTCCAGGGGGTGTCATTTGCGAGGTGGTATATGCAGATGGCACTGCCTAGCACCATGCAGTCAAGTGACCTTACAAGTCATCTTAACCAAGACTCTTGGTGAAGAGTCACAGGCCCGGCTTCAGACTGTCTCATTCAGATCACGTCTCTGGGAACACCAGTGCTGCCGCATGGGATTTCTGTAAGATGGAACAAGATCAGGTGGTGGAAGCCTAGCTTCTGACCAGAAGGTTGGAGGTTCGAGGTTAGGGGAACCTGGAGCCAGGTGGGGCAAGAAAGATCTGGGGACAAACTCCTCCCCTTTTAGGAAATTCTTCGTGGCACAGTGCTACTCTGATGCCCTTGGGTGACCACGAGTCAGGGCCTCTTGATGGCGACTGGTTATTTTGAGTTTCCACCTGCCAAGAGCTCAGCCAACGTCAGCCACTAGTGGCAGCCATCTAGCAGTCTCACCCTGTCTAAGAGGCAGAAGGCACGGGTCTAGACTAGAAGCACAGGCAGCCCCTCTATGCTGCCTTCTTCCTCCTGTGAACCCAGACCTTCATCTTGTATATCTGTAGCTTCTTCATTCAAAGGAAAGCCACAAGGAGGGTTAGACTGGAGAATGTCCACAGAAACACCTGCCAGGGCAGAAGGCAAACAGATGGGGACCTGGGGACAGAGAGAAAGATGAAGCAAAGCAAAAGTCATCCACAAAAGCAGCCTGGAACATGGAACAGGGTGGGCGTAGGCGTGGGTGCAGCCACACTGAGGGCAGTGTGTTAGTCCGGTTGACCAGAGGAACAAATTCATAGGCACTCATGTATGTGTAATAGAGAACGCTCTAAATAAGAAAACAACCCGGTGCAGTCTAGATCAAATCCTTAAGTCTAGTCTTAGCCCATGTGTCTGACACCAGCCTATACAGTCTTCTTCAGATTCATGAAGCACATGCAATGACACCAGGACAATCACTGGCCAGTGGGTGCAAATTCTTGTGTATCCATGGTGGTGGAAGCATCTCAGCGCTGGCAGAGGCCTCTCTATAGCTTCTCAAGCATCTTGGCACTGGCAGGAGTAGCTATGTGACTTCTCTGGCTTCAGAGGTCTGGTTCCACCAGCGTACATCCATATGGCTTCTCCTCTGGCTTCTCCAGTTCCCAGGACTCAGGGTCTATCGGCATGTTGCCATCTTGTCTTGTCAGCTGCAATGTCTCCCAGGGAGTGAACCAAGAGAGATCATGTCTTGCCCTCCAAGAAGGAATTACCAGATTTCCCAGAATTCTCTGGAGGAGGCCATGCCCACACAGAGGTCTCATTGACTATCTCCAGATTGACAGGCTAGACTCCACCCCTACACTCCCAGTCATGACACTGACACCAAAGTATATGACTGGCACAGTGAGTGTGGGTCCGTCTTGCCTCCAGTGAACTATTTATCTCCTTTGTGCCTCCAAAATGAGATCATCAAGCTGTGAATTGATTGACAGGCTAGACTCCTCCCCTTCGCAAGGTGACAGGAGATGATGTCACTGCCCCAGGCACCGGCCCAGCATCCAGGAGGCTGGGGATGTGCTCAGCTTGCTGGCGTTAGAGGTCCTGGAGTGGATTCCGACTCACAGCGACCTCATGTGATAGTGTGGAACTGCCCCAGAGGGTTGGTGGGCTGTCATCTTTATGGGAGCAGATCGGCTCTTTCTCCCACAAAGTCACTGAGTGGGTTCGAACTGCCAGCCTCCCCTTCAGCAGGCAAGCACTGAACCATCGGGCCACCAGGGCCTGTGCTCACCCAACAACCCAGCAATTTCAGCCCTAGGTGTGCTCCCTGGGCCAGAGAATTCGCCCTGCACATGTACACAAAGGAACCGCTGTGATGTCCCCACCCCCACCCCCACCCACCCACTCCCTGCAGCATCCTGGAGATGACAAAAAGCTGTAAAAAGCCATACTGTCCACCTGCAAAAAACCAGATGCATATCATGGAAACAAATTTTAAAGAAGGCATGGAATCAACTTGGTGCGATGGGTTCGGTTGGGTTTGGGCTGATGTTCCAGGCATAGTGTAAATGCTTTATTGATCAAAATACCTCATCTTCACATCTACCCGAAAGGAGGCACTCTCTTTAGTCCCGTGTAATAAATGGGAAAACTGAGACATGGGAAGGTTAAGAAATTAGCCAAAGGTCACAGAACTTGTAAGTGACAGAATTTGAAGCCAGCCAGTCTGTGCTCTTAAACAGTACCAAATGTATCTGTCTTACAGTGCAATATTATGCGGCCGTGAAAAACGTATTCACTAGAGTGACATACAACAATACACATTTCAAAATAAAAATAGTGAGTAAAAAACAATCGAATTACAGAGAGATACGTATAGTACTAGCTCACATATATGCCAGAGTAAGTCACAAGGTATTGCTACTGGGGTCCCAGTTCATATATGCATGGATTTATTCCAAACAAGACACATTTAAACATGGCTCTGTGATCAGTGGGGCAGGGGGTGGGCAGGGCAGGCTGCAGGAAGATTCTCTTGGTGATACCCTATCTTAGGGTGTTTGAAGTTTTTTTTAAGTCCAAATTAGAAGTTCCTAAATAAAGTACTAAGTTTGGGGGGGAGGGGGAGGCAGAATGTGGAAAAAAGATCAAAATCAAAAAATAAACCAGGCCAATATATATATTACAGCGACCAGATTTTAAGTGGAACACCATTGACTGGGGGCTGAGGGTGGGGTTCTTGATGAAAAAATTTGGTCTAAATGGAGCAACAAAAATTTTCATAGAGGGCTGAGCCCCGGTGGCGTAGTGGTTGTGCGCAGGACTGCAGCCCACTGGGACGGAGGTTCAATTCCAGCAGTGGGGCTGGGCCTCCTACTCCCACCACCGGAGAGCAGTGATGCCAAAAAAAAAAAAAAGTGAGAAATGTGGTAAAGAAAGCTGATGGTGCCTGGGTATCAAAAGGCTTGAAGATAAACAAGTGACCATCTAGCTGAGAAGCAACAAAGCCCACATGGAAGAAGCACACCAGCCTGTGAGATCATGAGGTGTTGATGGGATCAGAAATCAAAGACCTGAAACAAAAACATCCTATCAGTGTGAATGAGGGGGGAGTGTGGAGTAGAGACCCAAAGCCCATTTGTAGAAAATTGGGCATCTCTTTACAGAAGAGTCACAGGGAAGAGACAAGCCATTCAGGAGGTAGTATAGCACTGATGAAGCATACAACTTTCCTCTAGTTCTTTAATGCCACCCCACTATCATGACCCCACTTCTACCTTAAAAATATGACTGGACCAGAACATGTACACTGCTACAGATAAGAGTTCAAAACCCAGGGATTCCAGGACAGATAAGCTCCGCAGGACCAATATTGAAAGTAGAGATACCAGGAGGGGAAGGTGGGAAAGAGAAAAGGGGAATGGATCACAATGATTGATCTACAGATAGCCCCCTCCCAGGGGGACGGTCAACAGAAAATCAGGTCAAGGGAAGCATTGGTCAGTGTAAGACATGAAAAAATAATGATAATTTATAAATCATCAAGGGTTCATGAAGGAGGGGCCGAGGGAGAGAAAGGGGAAAAAATGAGGAGCCAATACCAAGGGCTCAAGTAGAAAGAATATGTTTTGAGAATGAAGATGGCAACAAACGTACAAATGTGCTTGACATAATGGATGGATGGATGGTGGTAAGAGTTATATGAGACCCCATTAAAATGATTTTTTAAGTATCAGGCTTACTGGCTGGACAGAGACTAGGGGACCCTCATGACTGTGGCTCTCAGTCTCCTTTCAGTCAGGAAATGGCCTCACCTCCATGGCTCAGTGCTCAGGCGGAGAATAGAGAGCCTCTGTGTTCCCTCCCCAGGACAGGGAGCCCTTTGAGATCAAAAGGGGATCACTGGCCCAGGTACAACGTCCAGCAGGTGAGGAGGGAAGGGGACCTGGAAACAGGGAGGTGGGGGCAGAGGAGCTATGACACGATGGGGATTGCAGGGACCGGGACGGAGCAAGGTGTCTATGAATTGTTCAATGGAAATCTGAATAACCGCTTTGTGAATTCTCACCTCATTCACAATAAAACAATTCTTCGGAATCAATAAAAATATATAAAAAGGGCTGAGCCCCAGAGGCGTAGTGGTTGTGCACGGGACTGCGGCCCACTGGGATGGAGGTTCAATTCTAGCTCCACAGGAGCAAAGGCTGGGTCTTCTACTCCCACCACCAAAAAAAAAAAACAACAAAAAAATACATAAAAAACTTGTTAAATTACATTTTTTTTCAAGGTCCGGTCAAAGCAGTGCCTTTGCAGAGCATCTGCTGGGCCAGTTACGTTCAAAGCGGAGAGGGACCTCCCAGAGCTGCGGTGTCTGCACTGGGGACCCCAGAGACTCCTTGGGAAGATGTTTCAAGAAAATTGAAGACTGTGTTGATGAGAAAGAGGGCGGGTAAATGTGCCGAGGCAGGTCCTCATCACAGCAATGCTCCTGCTCTTTCTTCGGGGTCTCGCTGGAAGACCTCACCCCACCCATGCGACAGCCCCAATCTTGCCGATTCAGACTTCTGCTTATTCCCCAAAGCCACTCAGGTCCCTGGAAAATGTCAAGACTGCTCTTGTGCTGGGGTGCAAATACATCATGGGGTGCCGAGTCCTTCCAAGCAGGGCGAGAGAGATGGAAAGATTGCCTTTGGGACTGAGCCCCAGTGGCCTCGTGGTTGAGTGCAGGACAGCGGCCCCTGGCTTGGGAGTTCAAATCCAGCAGCAGCTCTCCAGGAGCAAGGCTGGGCCTCCCACTCCCACCAGAGGGCAGTGATGGCCCCCAAAAAAGCAAAAAAAAAAAAAAATTGCCTTCGGAGTGTTCAGGCCTAGACGGAGGATATCTCGAGAGACAGTAGCTTCACCTGTCTTATTTTTTGTTTAACAAGGATTTCTGTGAGTTTGCAGTGATTCTTTTTGGCTTGTTGTTCTATACCAGGGACTGCCGACAGAATGAACAAAGCTGTCTTGTAGGAAATGCAACCAGAATGTTCTTGGAAGGAAGGGTGACAAGACTTCCATCTCATGTCCTTTAAATGTGTCATTAAGCGGGACCCATATGGGAGAAGAATGGGGTAGTTATACAATAATAGTTCACCAATTTGAGGATTAGAAGTCTAAGGGTGGAGTCTAGCCTGTCGATCTAGAGATAGCCAATGAGGCCTCTGTGTGGGCATGGCGCTCTCCTGGGATTCTGGGAACTCCTTGCTTTCTTTCTTGGAGACATGAGGCACTTCTATCTCTCTGCTCATCTCCCTGGGAGACATTGCTATTGACAAGACACCTGGAACGATGCTAGTGCTCTGAGCAGGAGAAGCCACATGGACCTACCCTGATGCAAGCAGACCTCTGAAGCTAGAGAAACCACAGCGAGACCCCTGCCAGCGCTGAGATGGACCCAAAAACTTCCTGCCCACTGGTCTGTGATTGTCCTGCATTCGGCGTTTTTCGCATGTGTTTGGTGAGTCTGAAGAGGACATTATAGATTGATATCGGACATAAGGGCTAATATTGGACTTATGGGCTTGGACAGGACTGGGTTGGGCTGCTTTCTTAATGTACAACTACCCTTAATATAAAATCCTGTCTTGTGTGTTTAGAGTTTCTGTGGGTTTGCTTCTCTGATCTACCAAGACTAGCACAGCCATCATCGCTGGTAAAACGGGACTCACTGTGGATCATGAGTCACAGGCCCAGCAGGACAGGAAAGAACAGCCCCTGTGGGTTTCTAAGTCTGAAAATCTTGACAGGAGTAGAAGGCCTCACCTTTCTCCTGTGGAGAGAGGAGTGGTTTTGAACGATTAACTTTGGAGTTAGCAGCCCGATGAGTAACCTGCTAAGCCCTGGGGCTACCTTACTGGGCTCCTGGTAAAGCTAAGGCCCGTGAAAATGAAGAGACTATCTGGAGCTAGCCTGGCACTGTGAACGGAGTGTTGAGGGCACGCAAAGCAGCAGTGATGCATGTGGTGCGGGGCTGGGCAGGGGGTTGTTGTGGTGTACAAAATAGCCAAATAGCCGGGCTGAGCCCCGGTGGCGTAGTGGTTGTGCGCGGGACTGCGGCGCACTGGGACGGAGGTTCAACTCCAGCAGTGGGGCTGGGCCTCCTACTCCCACCACCGGAGAGCAGTGATGCCCCCCACCAAAAAAAAAATACTAAAAAAAAAAAAAAAATAGCCAAATATCCAGGACGCAGTTGTCCTGGTGAACACATGAGTCTGTCTTCCCGGTGTTTTCAGGCATTCTTGGGGAGTGCAGATGGGCAGCGCCTCAACTACCAGTCGAAAGGTTGGTGGTTCTGATCCAGCAGAGACACCTGAGGGAACCAGCTTCCCGGAATCTCAGCCTGGGGAATCCTGTGCAGTGAGGTCCGGTTCTTCCCACACACGGTGGCTGAGTCGGCGCCAACTCTGAGAGCCCCACAGCAAGGCTACCAAGTGGCCACTGAGAAGAGTGCCGTGCTGTTTCATAAGCCTTCGGGAGTCCTTCAAACCCGCCCACCCCTCCTCGAGAGAAAGTCTGCCCCGCCCTGGAAGGTTGCTGCGAGTCAGGGCTGACGGGTGGCAATGTTTGCCTGCTTTTAACTGGTCCGGCTGAGACCAGACTGGCTCCTGCAGCTTGTTGGACACCTGCACACAAAGAAGAGGGCATGAGATGCCATGTGGCTGAGCATCTTAGTTCACAAACAAGCAGGAAGGTAGAATGGCTTGCCGAGGAACCGACGTGCAGGGCCTGGCTGGGGCTTCTGGAAACTTCGCCCTGCGTTCCATCCACAGTACCATGCCCCCTGCAGCCTCACTTCCGGGCTAATGGAGACAATCTGATGTGTCAGTAGGCACGGCTCTCCACCCCACCCTCTCCTCTCTCTGTTTAAGGCAGAGATGGCCTTCCAGTGATTGGGCTCTCCCGTGTCAGACATCCAGGTTCGGTCCTGAGACTTTGAGTCTTCCCAGCATGACAATAAAGTACAGTCAAGTCCTTTAGATCTTCCAGTAGCTCCTGAGGGAGTTAGCAAAGTATCTGTCAGTTGAGCAATAGACATCTGGCATCCATTCCCTTTAATATTAATTACCAGCAGCCATAGGCTCAGGGGACTCACGTCCTGCCGATGAGCGTCTCCGAAATCGGATCTTCTTAGACTTTATAGGTGTTCAAAGGGGTTCTTTTAAGAAGGCAGTTGGGATGCTTCCGCAGTGCACAGGGGAGGCGTGCACAGGGCCGACCCCATGGCATACTAAGGCATACTGCCTTAGAAGTTAGGTAGCCCCGTAGGCCAGAAGAGACATGGCCAGAATGCCAGGGGGCTCTAGAACATTCTGGGGCTCCGGTTACTGGGCCCTGCTGCTCAGCGGGCCTGTCTCCCACGGCTTTTAAGACATCCAGGTTAGGTCCTGAGACTTTGGGAAAAGTCAGAGTTGGAAATTGGGTGCGAAAGTCAAGCTTTGCCTTCTTGGACTATAAATCGGCATTTTTCTA
The DNA here is from genome assembly GCA_004026705.1 of Nesogale talazaci. Taxonomy (NCBI): domain Eukaryota; kingdom Metazoa; phylum Chordata; class Mammalia; order Afrosoricida; family Tenrecidae; genus Nesogale; species Nesogale talazaci. Next base: position 8,120 of record PVJH01035635.1, read on the forward strand.
GGATGAAGCATGTGTGTGTGTGTGTGTGTGTGTGTGTGTGTGTGTGTGTGTGTGTGTTGAGGGTTGATTTCCATTTTCTTCTGGGGAGGCAGAAAACAAAAACGGGGTATATGATTTCATGTCAGATGACGAGGTATGGCTTGGTGTAGTAGTACTGAAGGGGGGCCCCAAAAGATTTGTCTTGCTATCACTCTGGGACCTTGTGGATGTGACCTTATTTGAAAATGGATCTTGGTGGGTGTCATAAGGGATCTTGAGCTGGGAAGATTCTCCCGTGACAAGCATCCTGGGAAGAGATGCAGGGAGAGGAGAGAGGCAGAGAAGAACAGCGGGGCCCAGCAGCAGGGGACAGCCCAAAGCCCAGCAAGTCCATTGCCTCGTGCTCTAACCCCATGAGCATGACCAGGCAGGAGCTGTGGGGCAGAGCCCCCCTGTGCATAGCTGGAGGCAGAGACCCTCTCACAGCAGTGGTGGCACTGCCCGTCTATCCCTGAAGTCTTACCTAAGAGGACTGGACACTGAAGAAGCCAAAGGGACACATCCAGCAGGGCAGGGGGCTGGCACAGAGCTCCAGGAGCACCGAGGAGGCCTAACCCACAACATGGGGATGATGCTGGGCCCTTCCGCCTCACATGGCAGGAGCCAAGGCAAGCTGATGATAATGCCCAGGAGCCCTCACTTTGCGTGTTTCACATTCAGGACATAATCCTGGGCCTGCGTAGGCTTCCAGGGAGCTCCCCAGGAGAGGGCAGAAAAAAACAAGCAGGTGTTTCCTGTGGAATTCTTTAGCAGTCAAACCAGAGAGTTAAACTTTTCCACTCTAGCCACCAGCTCCACCTCTCAGGAGCCCCCTCCACCCGCCAGTCCAAGGGAGCCCAACCCAGCATTGTGAGCACCACTTTGTTGCTTCTGAGCTACAGGGTCACTTGTTTATCTTCAAGCCTTTAAAATCCCAGACGCTGTATCTTTTGATAGCCGAGCACCATCAGCTTTCTTTGCCACAATTGCTTATGCACACCTTTGTCTTCAGCGATCAAAAGTATTCGTCTTTGTCTTCAGTGTTTTCACTTGTCTCATATTGATGTGAAAATTGGATATTGAATAAGGAAGGGGGCTGAGCCCCGGTGGCGTAGTGGTTGTGCACGGGACTGCAGCCCACTGGGATGGAGGTTCGATTCCAGCAGTGGGGCTGGGCCTCCTACTCCCACCACCAAAGAGCAGTGATGCCCAAAAACAAAAACAAAAAACAAAAAAAAGAATAAGGAAGGCTGAGAAGAATGGTGTGTTTGGATTGTGGTGGCGGGAAAGAGTATTGAACAAAGCATGGACTGCCAAAAGGATGAACAAATCCATCTTGGAAGAAGGGCGGCCAGAATGCTCCTTCAGAGGCAAAAATGTCGAGACTTTCATGGACAGACTTTGGGCATGTTGTCAGGAGAGATGAGTCCCTGGCAAAGGGCCTCCTGCTTGGTAATGTAGGGGCATCGAACAAGAGGGGGCCTTCAAGGAGATGGACTGACACACTGGCCACTACAATGGGCTCAATACAGGATCAATGGTGAGGACGGTGCCGCCCCAGGCAGTGTTTGGATCCGTTGTGCAAAGGGTCACGATGGGCTGGACTCCGCTCCCTGGCACAGCGCCGCAGCATCAAATCCCCTGTGATGCTATGTAACACAGTGCCACCCATTCTGTAACAGGGTCTGCTGCAGGCAGCCTGTCCGTGATGATGCTCCAAGTGGAGTGCAGCTCCCACACTCAAGTGACAGGCCCGATGCCATTGAAAGGAAGTGACCTGCGGGGCCTGGCCTCATTCCTAGATGCACGGGTGCTCTGGGAAAGCGAGCTTGCTCCTTGCTGGATCTGGAGCCTGCAATGGGTTCAGGACCTTCTGATGTTTGGACTAGAGCCCATGGTCCACCACATTGCCCGCGGACCCTGGGAACCATCAACAGCTTGTCATGGGACCTGTCAAACTTGAAGTCACTGGACTCTGTAGCCACCAGCCTGACCTGCTGACCTGGGATTCATCCACCAGTCTGTGGTCACCGTGCTTCCTGATTCATCAGTCCCTGCAGCTATGCAAGGCAAGGGAATTCACCAGCTTAACATCTGGCCCACAGACTTGGATTGCACTGAACGTACCCACTTCTGCAACTGTGTGAGCTGTTTTCTTGATATAAATTCCTCTCTCTCTTTCATGGAGATATTATGTGTGTGTGTGTGTGTGTGAGAGAGAGAGAGAGAGAGAGAGAGAGAGAGAGAGAGAGAGAATCACTATTTTTGACTCTCTATAGAACCCAGCTTAAGACAGAAAAATTAAGTGAACTTACCCCAAGTCTCAGACACACAGTTCTTCCTTGGTGGCATCCTTAGCTTTTGAATTCTTCTGGCCCAGTATCCTAGGTGGCTGAAGCCAGAGGGACCTCCACACACAGGCCACCTGCAGACCAAAGGTCAAATGGAGAGGGGCCTAGGAGAGTGGGAAGGCCGCCATCTCAGCCTGGGACTCCCACCCCTCTCCCTTGGCCCTTCACAGGGAGGAACACTGAGGAAAACTCCTGCCCCCATGGCTGATGGGCCATCATTCCAGGACAAGGCCTCTGAGGTCAGAGCTCCTTCCCGGTGCTGACTCTAGGCAGAGAGCTCCTGGTTTCCCTCCACAATCTGGGCACAAGAGCTACTGAGAGGGCAGAAAGGTTTGCTACAAAGTGGGAAGAGCAAGCAACAAAGAAGAAGGGGGAAGGGAGGAGCCAATACCAAGGGCTTAAGTAGAAAGAGAATGTTTTGAGAATGCTGATGGCATCAATGGTACAGATGTGCTTTGCATACAATGGATGGATGGCGGATTGTGCTAAGAGTTGTATGAACCCCCAATGTTTGTTACAGTGAGACAAGATACTTATTTGCAAAGCTCTGTACCCAAATGATGAGCCTTCTAAGTATATTGTTGATGTCTTGATAGACCTTGTTTTCTTCTTTTTTTGGGGGGGGTGGGGGGCCTTGGGGGAAGCATCACTTCCCTGGTGGGAGTAGGAAGCCCAGCCTTGCTCCTGGAGAGCTGCTGGGTAACCCTTATTTTCTTAGACAATGTATAATAAATAAATAAATGGTAGGAGGAGAGGGGAAGGGAAAAGGTTCCAGGAATCCATAGACACTGGTTTCTATACTTCCCCCAAACTTGGCCTGATGAATACCTAAAACAAAAGCAAGTCTTTCAGCATCAGGTCATTCCAGTCATGAGCAAGTTCTCAGAACGTACCTTTGCCCTTTTTTTTTTTTTAATATATTTGGTAGAAGATAAAGTGACCATTGGAGATGAGGCTTGCAGGAAAAGGCAAAACGGCACGGGATGCTGGTTTAGCCTCCTGGGCCAGGTCTTGCTCCAGACCAAGTCCAGCCCACAGTTCTGCAGTCAGTTCTGACTCGACGACCCAATTCCGTGCGGAGTCTCAGCCTGTGATTCTCCAGAAGCAGACAGCCTCGTCTTCTCCCACGGGTTTGAACCACCCACCTTGCAGCTGTGTGTGTGTGTGTGTGTGTGTGTGTGTGTGTGTGCGCGCGCGCGCGCGCGCCTTTGGGCGGGCGGCTGGCTGCCAGTGCAAGTGCTTCCAGGCACTTGGCAGAGTTAGGCTTGCCAAGCCGCAACCCAAGGGAAAGTTGAGCACCTTAGGGCGATGCTGGCGGTGGAGAGGTGTGTCCCCTGACACCGATTGGTGGTGCTAAAGAGCATTGCAACAGGCCTGAGCAAGGTGGGGGCTGAGGGGCCAGGAGGCCGCCGGCCAGAGAGTGGCATGCCTTCCACCACGACTGAGAAGAAAAACGGTCCCCGATTGAAAAACAGTCCCCGAGTCATTTCTGAGTCTGCATTGTAACCGTGGCAGACCCCTCCTTAGGAGAATGGTGCGTGGGTTCTGCGTGGCCCTTGCAACACAGGATCCACCCGGCAGATAAGGAGGGTGCAGGGGGAGAGGTGGGGAAGGGCAGAAGATTGGGAAGAGGAGGCGCCTCTGCCCTCTGCCTCACAGGAGCCAGCATGAGACTGATCCTCCCCCTCGAAAGCTAAACCAGGAGAGCTTCCCGCCCCCCACCCTACCCCCAGGCCGCCGTGTCTACAAACGGTGACGCTGTCGATTCCAGGCCAAAGGACAAAATCCCATGTTCGTCTGTCTGTCTGTCCTCCACTGAGCCCAAGGCAACAATCCTCCCCGACCTCGGGGAGAATCAACAGTTGTCCAGGCCCTCCGTGACTCTGAGGCCTGGGGGTCACTTGACAAAGCGTCAAACCCACGACAGGCTCCCAGAGGCCTGGGTTTTTTCCACTCCTTCGCCCTGCCTCCCCGCGGGACCGCCCTCTCTCCATCCCTCCCGCAAAGGCAAAGTCACGCGGTGTCCCTGGATGGAGGCAGTTAGGGAACCAGCTGCTGCTGCTCACGGTGGCAGTCCCCAGAGGCTCCACATCTCCGGGGGCAGTGTCCACTCCCCTGAAAGCTTTGTCCTTGGCGGAGGCCTCCTGACCTCCCCGAAGCCCCCCCACCCCCAACGTCCACACCCTAAATCCCAGCCAGGTCCTTATTCTTCAAGGACGCGCGGTCCACCTTGAAAAGCAAGGCACCTCAGGGCAAGGACACCCAGGAGTGGGTCCTCATGGCCAGCACGAGAATGCAGCGCCACCTCATGGCCCCAGAGCCAAACGTCCCAGGCGGTGACATTTCCCACCATCAGTACCTCCTTATGAGCCATTATCACCACCTGATGTTTACTTTGGGAGAAAGGGGTGCGGCAGTGAGGGGCGCTCACGACCGCGCTCCTAAATGCCACCGTGACAATTAAACAGCGTCCTGCCCAGGAGCACCCAGGAGGGACTGGGTATCCGTTTCATCTCAACTGCTCACCCAAAACAAAGCACCCGCTGAAGCCACTGACCTTTCACTAACTGCTGGAAGGAAAATGCTTGATAAATAATAAATAGACCACTAGCGGATGCGGCTTAGAACCATCTTTTAATTAAAAGAACTGAGCCACCAGGAGGTCAGGTGACTAACATTTCAGCTGGAGTCCAGGAAAAGCATCCATCAAGGGCAAAACTCTGTCCCAGAAGCGTCATTTATTGTCAGCCCGCACTCAGCGGGAACACCCCCTGTCAGGCCAGCGCCGGGTGGGTGGTGGCAGCAGTGGCATTTTGTAGTCAACCTAACTCTTACGTCCCTGCCTCCCTGGCCCTCCCCTGGCAGCCTTCTCGCTTCTGTGTGGCAGAAAGAAGCCCTTGTCTGGTTCAGTATCTGCACAGAAGGGGCTCCAGGGCCCGGCTCCTCCCATCAGATGCCTGCTCACCCCACTGAGCAATACCCAGCAGCCCCTGGGGATCCATTTCCTGGCTTCTCCTCATGAGGGCAGGTGCCCTTCCTCTGCCAACCAAGATGGCTGCCACCAAGCCACTCAACTGGATGGACCCGCTTGCCCAGACCCCCCGACTTCACTAAGCACCCTGCGAGACCCCACCTCCCTCACCTGACCCTATTCTCCCAGCTACTTTTTGGCTGTTCAGGGACAGAACTCGGGAACTCGAGAGCCCAGGAACAAAGTCATGGCTCGAGTGCCTGGCACGACACGCCCGTTCTTGTTCCAAGCACCACCATCCTCCAGCTGAGGCCACGCCAACTTGCCTCCACTCCCAGCCCCTCACCGTGATGTCACATGTCCCCCGAGGGAGGCCTCGCCAGGACGGATGCAGTTGGGAAAAGGCAGCCTGTCACACTTGAATGACTGACCATCGCACTTGAACGGCTTCTTTTAAGAGCTGAACGTTCGTGACAAGGCATCATTTATTTAGAAAGGGATTTTGACGTAATCAGGAGGCCTGCGGGGGCACGGACTGTACCACTTTAATGTGTTAACAGAGAACTTGACATGGCTCTCAACATTCTACAAGGTTACAGAGACTTGAGCTGGCTGTCTCAGACAGGCAGGCAGGGGCTGGGTGTACCCAACCCAAGGGAAAGGTGTCTGGTGCACCCACAGAGCGTCCAAAACAAGCTCCCTGGTGAGTCGGTAGATGTGGATCTCACTTCCTGCCCTCCAAGCCCTTCCAAGATGAGCCTGGACCTCGCCCCGTTCCTCTACTGTCCCTCGACTCCAAGGCTTGCCCCTGCATGAGGGACGTTCTCTCCCACACCGAAAGGAGTCCCCCGTTTCTACTGCCTGAAGGTTGCATCTTGAGAAACAGAGAGCTGATATCAGCCCCTCCGCCCCTGCTTGGTGTCTTCCTTGTGCTTCTCCCCATCTCTCAGTGGGTCTTTCTAGAATCACTTCCGCTGTGAGTGGTTGTGTGCGGGACTGCGGCTCACGGACTTGGCAGTTCAAATCCAGCAGCAGCTCTTCAGGAGCAAGGCTGGGCCTCCCACTCCCACCAGAGGTCAGTGATGCCCAAAGAAGAAAGAAAACAAAACAAAACAAAGGGGCTGAGCCCTGGTGGCCTAGTGGTTGAGTGTGAGACTGTGACCCACTGGGTTTAAAGTTCCAATCCAGCAGCAGCTCTCCAGGAACAAGGCTGGGCCTCCTACTCCCACCACAGGGCAGTGATGCCCCCCAAAACAAACAAACAAAAAAACCCTGAAACTTCTGCTCTCCTTTATAAAAACCCACTTGGATCACAAACCAGGCTTCGGCGTGCATTTCTTTCTCGTGTGAAGCCGAGAACCCAGGGGTTTCCCACCCTAGAAACCAAGCACTTCCGGGAAGGCACTGTCCCTCGCTTCGGCACAGACAAAGCCGAGCAAGAGGGCCCACTAGGGAGGTCTTGAATGGGGAGGTCACCGCTTGAACCTTGAGGCCTCGGTGGATAAGGTGGACAGGTATGCAGGGGCATCCCGCGTCCCTGTGAGCCCGAACAAGACCAGGCATAGGCTCTTCAGCAAGTCACCCTGGGAGTGTGCTGGGAGGAGCGCCTCCAAGGGGCTGTGGCGTGAATGCAAGGTCAAGCTTCTAAGCAGACAACTCACTGGAAAAGACAGTGAGGGTGTGATTCCTAAAGGCCATGGTGGTGGCAGCGGACATGCTGCAGGACCACCCACCTTTCAGCCCCTACATACACACACACACACGTGTACACATACGTAAGTGTATTCCCAGGCCAGCCCAGCCCTGGCCTCACTCCCACTCCGAGGCCTCCTCTGCTGCTTGTTGTGCAAGTCACTCTTCTTCCCAACTCCAGGGAAGAGTGAGGCCCCTTCTCCCAACCTTGTGGCAAGGGACTGTAGGAAACACTGAATTGTGCAGGGAGCCTCACCTTGCCTGCGGGTTTGATCAGCCAATCAATGACAGTCGCTTTCCACCTCTGTGTAGAGGTCTGAGTCACCCCCTCACTCTACCACACACACACACACACACCACAACCACCCCCACCGCCCCGGCACGGGTCCTCCCTGGGGGGGTCCCAGCCTAGTTTAACCCTTCGAGCAAACAGGGCTTCTCACACGGGGCAGACTGGTTTCTGTGGAGCATACCATGACCCTGTCCGTCATAATGTGAAGTGTGCCACTGCTCACCCATGGGCAGCACAGACCCCAGGGACGGTCCGTGCACTGGTACTGGTTGAACCATGCGGCATTCTTTTACTGGACCAGGAGGACACACGGTCTCTCCACCTGGGAACACAATCTTCCTGACAGCCACACAAGGAATGACAGGGTGTCGGAGGGGGCCTCTGGGTGGGGGTGAACGACCCACCTTTCAATGTCAAACCATGTACATGTCTAATTTTTTTTTAAGAACTTTGTAGAAAGAAGTCTTCGTCGTGTGATCAAGAAGCAGCCTTTCACAAAACCAGAGGCAAAGTCACTTCCGATTGTTCTGGGAGACCTGAATCTTCCCCCCTCTTGCTTGCCTCCTCCTGAGGCTGGTCCAAGCTCAGGCGCTTGGGGGTTGGCTGGTCCCTTCCAATGACACCTGCTTCCTCCAACAAGGGGAATTTTAAAGCAGCGGAAGGCGCCTGGCCACGGGCTGCTCCTGCCGCCCAGGCTGAGAAGGGCACGCCTTGCAGTCCGTCATACACAAGCACAGCGCAGAAAAGCTGGGTGGGGAACATCATCTAAAGCAGCTGCCTTCCCTGTGGGCAGTAAGTGACCTAGAGAATTCAGCCTTCAGCTGGATGTAACGAACGGTTTGTTCATTGGTTCAACGGCTTCCCGAGCAGCCTACGAGGTGGAGGCCCATGTCAGACTGTCTCCAGCAAAAGCAGCCGGGGAGCTGTGCTGGCCCTTCGTCCATCGAGGATGATGGCCGCCCCATTCTTGCTACGAGTCGGCCCAGCCTCTCGACTTGAAGGTCAGCGGTTCTATGAGCAGAGTGCAAACATGATCTGCAGGCCGGAGCGGCTGACCTAGAGACCCGACTTTCTGCGAGTCGGTGCCCTGTGAGAAAAGAAACAGATGCAGAAGCAGGGGCAGGGGCCCACGCACGCACATCCAACCCAAGCACGCCTACTCAGATGGCGGCCCACGCCCACGTGGCTTCTAAAAGTTTCTCAGGTTATTTACAGTGTCAGAGTAAATTTACTTTGCTAGCAGCTGGAGGATTCTTTATTTAACAGCATCCTAACGTAAAAGTTCACCGAGCTGCTTCGATGACAGCCCAGAAATGGGAGCTAAGAGAAGGCAAACATGATGCCTTAGAGAATAGGAAACATTTACACAGTTCGGCTGTTAAAAATAGTCCAGCGTTCGTGCGGTGCTGGTGGGCCGGGTGCCGGTGGGGCTGGGACACGTGTCCTTCAGGGAGGTGAGAGCCCTTTCTTCTGGTCCTCAGGTGCCTCCGACTGCGGTCTCTGTGCAGCCTGCTCGGGCAGGTCCTCTTCCAACAGGGTCTGGAGTTTGAGGCTCGTGTGGTCGGGTTTCCAGGAACCGCGGCTGCCTTCCCGCTGCTTAAAAGAACAGATAAACGTTGGTCACAGGAACATGCCCGTGTCCCCCCAATCGGCTGGCTGAAGCCATACGCCGACACGCCCTCAATCAGGGAGTTAAGTTTTATCATTTACTATCTCATGGCAGATTCTCCTGGAAGAAATCAGCAACCCGATCCCTACTCTCGAGAGAGCCACACCTTCACAGGCCGTAAGGATGTGCACTCGCTCCGCGTGGCCTTGCTGACGGCAAACTTCCACGGCATGCTGTGGGGCAGTCTGGGAATGTGAGCGAGGGGAAAGCGAGCCGCGCCTCCCGTGGCCCTCTGGCAGACAGGCCCCACGTGGCAGTCACTATTTCAATACTCACAGCCCTCGCTTCTCCCACTCGTCTTAAAATGACCCCCTCGGCCAGGAGAGCCTTCCCCGTCTCCACAAATAACGTCTCCTCATCTGTCTCTCCGCGTTTCTGCAGCTCAGCGTACTTCTCTACAAACCTGGAATGCCAAGGGGGCACCTCTTAGGTAAAGCAACCTAGGGGTGGTTTCGCGGCACTGTTTCCTCCGCCCCTCCAAGCCCCCAACGCATCTTCCTGGGCCATGGCCGTGTGCCACCCGTCAATCAGGACTCCCAGGGAGACCTCGCCTGGAGAAGAGGATTTCTTTGTTGGGGTCGATGAAGTTCCTTACGCTTAAAAACAAAATAAAAAACAGTAGCCTGGGACTTGCAAAACCGCTTACCTTTGACAAGTAGATTTGAAGTTGGGATTGAACAGATCAAAAGGTTTTTGACCAGATCCATAGGCCGAATAAAATTTCCTAGAAAATACAAACATAATTATTAGGCTCTAATTACAGATCATGGCCAAGAACTATGTACGAAAAGTCAGTGGTGCTGGGGAGTTCAGTTTGACCTACATATCTGGCGGTTTTTCTTCTATTAAGTCCGGGAGACACATGCTGCATGCATTAAAGGACACAAGAGCGTGCCCAGGTGTAAGGTAAGGCTACCTGCCAACCCTACTTCCCATGCCCGCTTCTGTGCACCCATCCCCAAGTTTCTAGTAAGACACACCCTGAGGGGCCTTTCTCCATTGCTGTCCCGTTAGGGGTTTTAACCCAAAAGATGGTGTTCTGCACTGCTCCCTCTGTCCACTTAGCATGTATTACAGAGAGTATCTGAAACCATCTGAAGACAGTCTCCAGCCCTTCCTACTGTAGGCAGCGCTACAAGAAGTATCCTTGTCGAAAGGACCTACAGATAGCCTCCTTCCTGGGGGACAGACGACAGGGGTGTGGGTAAAAGAAAACATCGGACAGGGTACATTATGACAAAATAATAATAATTTATAAATTATCAAGGATTCATGAGGGAGGAGTGAGCGGGAAGGGAGGGGGAAAGATGAGGAGCTGATACCAAGGGCTTAAGTAGAAAGCAAATGTTGGGCTGAGCCCCGGTGGCATAGTGGTTGTGCGTGGGACTGCGGCCCATTGGGATGGAGGTTCAATTCCAGCTCCACGGAGCAAAGGCTGGGCCTCCTACTTCCACCACCTGAGGGCAGTGATGCCCCCCCAAAAAACAAGAAAGCAAATGTTTTGAGAATGCTGAGGGCAACATATGTACAAATGTGCTTGATATACAATGGAGGGATGGATGGATGGTGCTAAGAATCATAGAAGCCCCAAAATTACTTCAAATATATATATATATACATACGTACTTTTATGTCCAACTATGCATATTAGGCCTGGGACTAAATTCCTAAAAGTGGCTTTGTTGGCTCAAAAGTGTGGGCATTTGTAATTGCCAAGATGCTGTCCATGGCGAGTGGGCCAACCGCCACTGCCACTGTCCATCAACTTGCACCAACACTTACTTCCCAGCCTCTTTGATCACTGCCAATTTGATAGATGCTGTTTTCATTATATGTTATTATGGAAGAAGTTGCATATATTTTCCTATTCATGGGGTGGGGTGGGGGGCGTGCTTCAAAATGTTCATGGAAAAATCGAATGGAAACACAAGGACATTTCCCCAGGAACTTTTTTGGAGCCCCTCAAACAAGCAAATTGAGTTTTCTTTTCTGTGAACATCTGAATGTTCACATCTTTCTTTCATTTTTCTATTTCCATCGGTTTTTAAGCAAACTGTGTGGTAGTTTAAATTGGAAATTGTCCTTTGGCCTAACACATTGTCATTTCTGCCCCAGTCTGTTGGTGGTACTATTTTCTTTTTTTTCTTTTTTTTTTTTTTTTAGGCATCACTGCCCTCAGGTGGTGGGAGTAGGAAGCCCAG
>PVJH01035636.1:0-19493 GCA_004026705.1 Nesogale talazaci
GGTCCTGTTCCCTGAGTTTACACCCTTGTCTCCTCCACTGGCCCTCAACCTACTTCCTGGTTTGTCCCTTTGAGACATCAGCACTGCTTTTTCTCCTCCCCGCCCCCGCCTCAGCGTCCTGACGATTGGACCAAGGTCTGGGAGCTAGTTAACACGCATTGTTTGTATTGTTATGTGAGGTTTCTGGAGTGGGTAATACCTCAGTTCTTGGCTTCGCACGGTGGAAGAATTCAGGCCAAACCAAAGCTCGTTGTGAGATCCAAGGGGCCTTTTACAGAGGACAGGACCCGTTTTCAGGTTCTGCAGTCTCCAAAGGGTGCACGCTATTTTGGGGAAGCGTGTCATGCCGCGCAGAAGCCACGCTGGGGTTCGCCGCGGGACACCAGCAGCCTTGTGGAGCGGCACGCCTACGTGTGAAACTGAGGCAGAGGGAGCACCCCAGGGCACGAGCGGGGACGGGGGTGGGGTGCAGAGGGGCAGAGGGCAGGACCCCACACAGGAGAGCAGGGCAGAACATTCTCCCTTTCTCCCCGCCCACCCCTGGCCGGGGGAGGCGTGGTTGAAGGCTTTGGCCGACCCCATTGGCTGGGTGAGCCCACCTGAGTGCAATCATGAGTCTGGGCCTCATTTGGACTGCCCAGGTGTGCCTCTACCTGGCCTGAGGGCTTGAATTTGAGCATGCCCAGTTTGGGGGTCTTCAGAGGCAACTCATAGTGGCCTGATTTCCTTCCAACCTACTCAACCGACCCATCTCAGGGGGCGGGGGGCGGGGGGCTGTGGCTGCCAGGGGCCATGGGATCCTAAGACACCATTCTCAGGCAGCCCTGGCTAAGTCTTTAATGACCTCATCCCCACCATGATGGCCCACTCGAGCCCTGGTGGCCTGGTGGCCACGAGTGGACTGCTCACCGCAAAGCCAGTAGTCTGAACCAGCAACCATTCCCGTAAAAAGCTGTGGGTTGGGAACACCCAGAAGCACCTCTACCCTGTCCTGCATTCTCCCCGCGGCAGAGAGGGTGGAGACTGCTGCTCTTTGGTGAGGTCTGTGATGTTACTTGGTGTGGATGATCTCGTGGATCTGGGAAGGGGGGGGGATGTTTCCCAGCCTGCTCTGACCCATTGTCTCCCCCCAACCCCCTCGCCTGCCCATGCCTAGTAACCTCCAAAGCCTATTTTGTTGGCCATGAAACTCTTCATCTTTGTTTTCCCTTGGACCAGGGATTCCCATATATTATCAGTCCATGTGTGATGGGCTTACTCCACTCAGCACAACGTCCGCCAAATCCATCCATGCTAAGAGGGATTTCTCACCATCATTTTTTGGCAATGCTTTGTATGTGTGTGTGAGGGGGATGCTTTAACGATGTCTCCCCTGAACTTTTCCTCTGACCCCTCCACCACATCCTGGGAGGTGTCTGGCTGCAGCACAAGGGAGAAGGGTGACGAGTGGAAGACAGGGAGTCAGCCATGACAGCCAGGCTGTTTACATGAAGAGACAGGACTTCTGTCCCACTCTCATGTTCAACCTTCATCTGGGTTTGAGTAATTCCTCTCAGTTAAAGTAAAAGGAAATAGAAGAAAGAACTCGGAGACAAATGACATTTATACAGGTCTAAATATAGGCATATGCATATGTAAAGACATATGTGATGGGGAAATAGATCTATGTGCATCTATTTATAGATTTAGTATTAAGGTAGGAGATGGACATTGGCTCTCTAATCAACTACTCCCTCGGAGCAAGAGCACTTTGTTCTAATAACCTGGTATTCCGTGATGCTCACCTTCCCGACACGATCACTGAAGACCAAGTGGGGGCATCAGCAAATGTGGTGAAGAGAGGGTGTCTTCTGAGAGCCCTCCAACTTCAGTGAGGGGCGAGGCTCCTCTCGCAGCACTTACCTTGACAGTGTTCCACCTTGATCCATGCAGAGTTCATTGGCTGGTTTCTGGAACTAGTTTACACCAGGCCCCTCTTCCTAGTCTGTCTCAATCTGGAAGCTCCACAGGAACCCGTCCAACACGGGCAACCCTGCAGGCATTGGAAAATGAGGGAGTGGGGTGGGCTTCCAACATCATGGCAACACCCAAGCCATCTGTGGCAGTTACGTCATCTGTTGTCAACTTGAGACTTAAAAGTGAAGGGGTGGAGTTTAGCCTGTCCATCAGGCCGTAGCTTGATGACCTCATTTGGAGGTGCTAAGGAGACAGATAGTTCACTGGAGGTGGGACACACACTCACGCCCTGCCTGATGGAGCTACGCTAATGCATGCAGGACCCAGTAGCTGGAGGAGTCACATGGAGACCCACGCCAGTGCTGAGATGCCTCTGCCACCACTGGATCCATAAGACTTCCCACCCACTAACCTATGATCTGCCTGCATTCAGTGTTATTGCATGTGTTTCATGAGTCTGCAGTGGAATTGACAGATTGGTATCAGACATATGGGCTAATGTGGGATTTATGGACCTGATATGGATTGGGCTGCAATGTTTTCTCAATATTCAATTGCTCGTGTATATAGAGTGCTTTCTTATACATATATGAGTGTCTATGAATTGGTTTCTCTGCTCTACCCAGACTGACACACCATCTGTCATTCATAACACTATGATCGCTTTCCTACCTGAAGTGCCAGACTCACACACTCACCAAATTCAGTTGTCTCGGCTCCAACAGCCTTTCCTTAAGCCTCATACCCTGCCAGTGGTCTGTGTGACCAGGGCTTGGCCATAGTGTGTGTGTCTCCAGGGCCTGGCTCAGAGATAGCATCGGGGAGGTCCATGATAACAGAGTGTGGAGATCCTGCTCAGATGTCTGCTCCCCAAAAGGTTGGGAGTCCGAATCCGTGCCGGGGTGCCTAGCAAGAAAAGTCTGACAACCCCCTTCTGAAGAAGAGCCAGCCACTGAGAACCCACAGAGGGAGCCCAGTTCTACTGACACACAGGTGTCCTGGGGTGACTGGCCCCCTGCTGGTTCGACCACTGGAGCAGGGGGTGTGAGGTGCTGAGGGTCAACTGACCACGTGCCTGCACTTACCCCCTCCCCCAACCACCTCTAGGGGCCCCTCCAGGAAGCCTGGCTCCTGGAAGGTTGCAGTGGACTAAGTCAGGCAGGGGTCATATCACATGGGGCAGGAGACTGGGTGTGAGGTGGGGTGCCTCCAGGACCCAGGGTCACAGCTGAAGAGCGACACCCAGCCTAGGCTTGGGCTTCAGGGATGGACTTCTAGTTATGGCCTGAAGGATGCTTCGGAGATGATGTACTGGGGCAGTGACAGGGCCAAGGCCAGGGCAGGTCCTCCTGGCCCAGCCCAGTGTTAGCCGTGGCCTTGAGGATATAAGTCACATCACAGACCCCAGCCTCAGCGTTTGCATCAGCAAAATGGGACTCATTCTTTTTTTCCACAGTGGGTGGGACGGGGGCTTGGGGAGAGGATGGCACCACACATCTGACGGTGACAAGTCAGGCTTAGGAATCGGCAGCCAGTGGATGCAGAGGGCCCTTCTCTGGGTACCAGGAACCTCAACACATCCCAGCACCTCTTGTGTGATGTTAAAAGCAGAGGTACTTGAGGGTCATGAGGGAAGAGGAGGGCCCTGAAGACTGACACCGGGCCTGCACACTGGAAGTCCCTGGGAGACTGGCACAGGACTGGGCCGTGGTTCCTTCTGTTGTCAGAACATACTTGATGGTACCTCACAGCCCACAAAACTGAAACACAGCTCTGGGTTTGGGAGCAACGATTCCCTTGCATGTGACTCTCGAGGCTTCTCGGCAGACGGAGGTGAAGCCAAGCATGTGTTGAGTTCTGGGTGTGGTCGGCATTGGTGTGTCATTTCTTGAGCAGCATGGATGTTGACACCTGGGCCGATGAGGCTTTGAACCCATCATCTGAAAATAATACTAGTCAGACAGGGACATTCGAGTCAGTGGATAGTTGTTATTGTAGTTGGTGCCGGGTGTCAGCTCTGACCCACAGTGGCCCCGTGTACAACAGAACAAAACACTACCCAGCCATGTGCCGTCCTTACAATGGCTGCCACGTGGCAGACCACTGATGTTGCCACGTGGAAGAAGACCGCCATTGTTGCCACGTGGAAGACCACAGTTGTTGCCACATCAAAGACTGCAGTATTTGCCACATCGAAGACTGCAGTTGTTGCCATGTAGAAGAAGACCTCCGTTGTTGCCATGTGGACGACCACTATTGCAGCCACAGTGTGACTCATCTCCTCAAGGGCCTTCCCCTTCTCCCCCCCACACCCTGACCCTGTGGCATCTCTGCTTTAAGACAGAGCTGATCCCCAGATGAATGTCATACAGAGGGCAGCACTGACGATATAGCCCGGAGAGTGCGGCAAGTCTGTCCAGAGCACATGGGTGTGAATTATGAGGGAGACAGAGACATAGAGACAGAGAACCTTGTCATGGCCCCAGGGAAGACATCCCTGCTCAGAGCAGCTAATGCACAGACAGGACTGTAGGGCCGACCACACCACAAGACACGATGTCCCCTCACTGACCCATAGTGCTATGGGGGACAGCACTGGAGACACTGCCAAAAGTGTGCCCTGTCTACCCCCACACAGTGGGGAGAAATGTGAAGGGCATGCAACAGGGCCGCAGGGGAGCAAAGCAACCAAGTGGCATCCTGAGGCATCCTGAAAATGGACTTCTGACTCAGGACCAGGGTGGGAACTTCATCAGACCCAATTGGAAAACACTCCTGAAGGTCAGCAGACAGACTGAAACCATCTCTTGTCTTTTTATGCTGTCCTCGTTTCCTTTTGCCCTATGTCTGTCTACATCAGCTAAACAGGACAAACAATCCCAAGGGAAAATGATGGGGGGGGGGTGGTTCTGGAGGCTACAAGGGGAAGGATGGGGTGGAGAGGAAGAACGGGGAGCCAACACATTCAGGGACAGGGTGATGGTGAGGAGGCCTGGAGGGCTTTGATCAAGCACACTGTATCCGGGAGGAATTACTGGCAGCAGAGTGGAAGGTGAACATGTTAGTGGGACAGGAAGCTGAAAGGAAATAGAAGAAAGAAGAAGGAAGCAAAAGCTATTTATAGAGAGATAGTTGTAAGCACATATATATTTATGTACCATAAATATATTAATTTATAATGAAAGGGATAGAGGCCAATGTACATATATTTATATGTTAAGTATTAAGATAGCAGATGGACTTTGGGCCTCCTTAAACACCAGAACACTTTGTTCTAATAACCTGCTACTCTTTGATACTCACCTTCCGGACATGATCACTGAACACAAAATGAGCGCATAAGCAGATGTGGTGAAGAAAGCAGATGGTGCCCAGAATCAAAAGATATAGCATCTGGGGTCTTAAAGGCTTGAAGTTAAACAAGCAGCCATTCAGCAGGGAAGCAAATAAGCCCAGATAGATGAAGCAACCAGCTGGTGAGGTCCTGAGGTGTGGATGGCATCAGGTATCAGAAGATACAAAACAATCATGTCAATGTGAAAGAGAGGGGTTGGGGTGGAGACCAAAAGCCCATCTGTAGACAATTGGCTATCCTCTGATGGAAGGGTTACAAGGAAGGGACAGTTCAACCAGGGTGCAGTATAGCACCATTGAAACACATATCATTCCTCTAGATCCTGAGTGCTCCTCCTCTCTAGTTCCAAGACCAAGTTCTACCTTACAAATCTAGCTAGACAGGTGTACACACATTGACACATGGAATTCAGGACAGATAAGACACCCAGGAACAGTAGTGGGATTAACGGTATCATGAGGGTGGGGGGATAGTGGGGGTGGGTGTGGAGTTGGAGGAGAGAGGGGGAATTCATCTCAAGGTTGGATCTATAGCCCAACCCCCGGGTGTGTGTGTGTGAAGGGAGACAACAGACATTGAAAGACTTGAAATCACAACAATATTATATCATTGATCAAGGAGTCACGAGGGTGAGAGGGGGCAGATGGGGAGAGGAGCTGATTCTGAGGGCTCAAGTAGAAAGAAAATGTTTTGGAAATGGTAATGCTAACACACGTACAAGTGTGCTAAATACAATCGAATGACGGATTGTCATAAGATTTGTGAGACCCCACCCAATAAAATGATTAATACAATTTCTGAAACCTCAAAAGACAGAGTCGCTGACATGCTGAGGTTTTCTGCAGCTAAAGTGACCCTTTCGTCTGCTGGACACTACCTCCTCACCCTTGGTCCTCATCGGCCATGCTGGGTACTGGATGCCCATCCTCCTCCCAAGCCCCCATTTTACAGATGCCCCCATGGGCCGGGTGGGAGTGGGGCATCACAGGAAAGCCAGTGTGGTGGTCAGTAGTGGCGTTTCTGCAGGTAAGATGGCTGACGGGCTTGACCGGAAACTCTACGTTTTTGAACTAAGCCATGATGTTCCAGGCTGGAGTTCCAGACCGTCCGTCTTGGCCTGCCACTGTGGGAGAAGGTTCTGAGAGGATGCTGTTTGGCAGAGGGCTTCAGGCAGGGGCCGGGCAGAGTTGGCACAGGAGTATGTAATGGGTTAGATTACACTAGGACGGGGGTGTGACTCAAACCGCCTTTACAGTCTAGTATTTGCTTGTCTCTCCCCACACCAGAAGGCCTGAATACTCAGGGAATTCCTGGGGAACGTCCCATGGTGAGTTGAGACCAGTGGGTCGGCACACCCGCCCAAGGGTACACACAGGAGCAGGGACTGTGACATAAAACACACAGCCCCTTGAGGATCCAAGCAAGACAAGGCTGTGTGTGTGTGTGTGTGTGTGTGTGTGTGTGTCTATCAGGGTTCTTTGCAGATCAGAACCCTTTGGTTCAGTTTTTCTGTCTGTGAAATGGGATGGCTTTTGTGTGTCCCACAACAAAGAATTCTTGTGATGCCATTTTCCTGAATGAGCAATGCCACATGGTTTTAAGACCTTAAGACTTTGAGGCTTGGAAATCAACAGTCCAAAGTAACAAAGATGCAAGTGTAAAACTTTATGCTCTTCACTTTATGAACACACTCTGGGTTGAGCCAAAGTGTGCAGTGCAGACTCGTACCATAAGCCTTTGAAAAGAAGAAAATATACACATCTTTGGAAACTATGGAAAACATTGTGAACTGATGTAGTGGCCTCACCCTGGGCAGAAATACGGAGGCGGTGAGCATGGTGCAGGACCAGGCTGTGTGTTTGTCCTTTGCGCTGCAGAGAAAGTGACTCCACAGCACAGAACAAGGGGCTGTGGAAACTTCTCGAAACAACCTTCTGAGAGCATGGCCATCAGCGCCTTTACCAGCCGCTTCCTCCTCCATCAACGGGCTATGTGGCGGCGGAGATGGCCCTCGGCTGTCTCACTGCACTCTTTGCTTTCCAAGAGTTGAAACTCCCGCCCCTGAGGGCTTGTAGAGAGCCCCCAAGGCAGTGCAGTGCTGCTCACCCTTCCTAATGCCACGACCCTATACTACAGGTCCTCATGTTGTGCTGACCGCACCCCCCCCCCCACAATCATAACATTATTTTTTGCTACTTCAGAACAGCCATATTGCTATTGTTATGAATCAGGCGCCCCCCTGTGAAAGGGTCATTCGACCCTCAAAGGGGTCGAACCCCACAGGTTGAGAACCGCTGCCCGAAGGTCTTGTAGAGTTCCTGCAGGGCTCGGGATGGCTCACTGCAGTATGAATTTTGGACAGTGCTCGACTCTTTAGTTTGAATCTTTTCAGCCCCCTGATCGGGCTGGGGACAAGGAGAAGCAGACACTGCCACTCCACTCACTCTTCCCAGGCCAGCCACCGGCAGAAGGAACACACCTTCTGGTGAGGACCATGTGGAGGCAACCCCATGACCCAGGGTTTTCTCTTGGTTCCATGACTTCACAGGGAACCATGGGGCAAAGTGGCTTATGAACCTCTGAGTCCCATCATTGGAGCTACTAGAGTCGCTGTCTCCTTGCGGCCATGTCTGACCATGAAGAGCCGGTCCTGCTCTGCCAAATGGCAGCCTGCTCTCGGGACCACAATCAGGGTCACTGTGTCCCCGGTAGGGAGAGGAAAACCAAGCCAACCCCCTTCCCGCCCACCCCACCCCCCGCCATCCAGCGAGCTTGACTCACAGGGAGCCCGTAAGGCAGGTTAGAACTGCTCCCATGGATTTCTGAGACTGTGACTCTTTACGGGAGTAGGAAACCTCTTTGTCTCTTGGGGCTGCTGGCTGCTTCGAACAGCTGACCTGGCAGCTCAGCATGCAGCTTTCCGTTTGTAATTATAAAGCAATCACAGCGTGCTGTTTTTGTGTGGGAGCCCAGCGCTGCTCTGGAAAGATTAAAGACTCAAGGCTGTACAGAGACTCCTCAGAAGGAAAGGCTGGGAATCCACTACAGCTATTACTGCCACCAGATAATGAAAACCATGAGGAGCCCAGTTACACACGCACACTCATACACACTTGCTCACACTCGCTCACACACTCACTCACACACACATACTCACACATACTCCCTCACACCCACTCACACACATGCTCACGCTGGCTCACACACTTACACTCACACCTACTCACACCCGCTCACACTCACTCACTCACACACACTCACTCATAGCTTCCGAGTCAGAGCTGACCCGACAGCAACTCATGCTCGGGGTTACATTCTGTCGGGTGTTGTTAGAGCACGTAATTCTTTCCACAGGGGCAAGAGTCCTTGGAGAGGCCGCCATGTGCTCTTGCTTCTGACTGTGCCTCCCAGCTCCCCTTTCACGCACCCCTGGACCGCCCCTCCATGCACACCCCCCCACCCAGCTCGTGGTAGAACACAAATCTAGATACTTGGAACTTCTGGTCTGCTGGGCATTGGCCCCAGGGATGGCCGCTGGCCCGCACGGCTGGGGATACGTGAACTCCCCACTTTGGCACAGAGGCTGCAACCACGGGCTCCTGTGTCACGGGCTGGGCAGTGCTTCCTCCTGTGAGTCTGAGCCGGCGCGGCGGGCAGCCCCCCCAGGACAGCGAGATGCACTGCCCATCAGGACTGCATCCGTTCCAGCCTCCTGTTACTGACTCAGCCAGGGAAAAACTGTTTTGAATGGCTGAACAAGTTTGAGATGCAAGAAATCGATTTCCAGTCAGGCGAATCAAAAGCTGAAAAATCTCAGAAGGCTTGTCTCACTTTTCAGCGAAACCCCAGCTCGGGAAAAGAAAACAACAAGATGAGGTGCTCTCCATCCGTCCACCCCCAACAGCCAGGCAGCTCCGATCCTGGGCAGACAGCCATCTAGGAGCACCCCGGTGCGGTCCAGTCATCCCAAGTCTCCCCACTCTTCATCTGAGGAGACCATGCGCCCCTCTCGCTGTCTGCACACGTGGAGTCTAATCCAGGCCCGTGGGAGGGAGCAGGGTTCTCGGCGCCCGGAGACAGTGTGCATCCTTGGCTGTGAGACAAGGCTTTGTTCTTCATATTTTAATCTATTAAAGTAGACTCAGGGTATGACGTGATTTTATCTGTTTCCAGACTAAGGGTTCCCTTTCCCTCTGCGCCGCCTTTTTTAATGGTAGATGGAAGAATGATTGGGGGTCTGCTGAAGGCTTGGTTAAGCAGCACCTTGGTGCTGCAAGCAGAGCCAGGGCACCGCCACCTCCCGTGGCCACACACGCTGGGATGGGACACTGAAGCAGCCAGTGGGAACTAAAGGGCCACGAGGGTTCCAACTCAGCCTGTCAGAGCCACACTCCCTAAATGCACCACCTCCCCTCCCCACCCCCACTCACCCCCATCTTTCTCTCCCTCTTCACCCCTCTCCCTTTCTCTCTGTACCTTTCTGTTCCTCTGCTCTTCCCTCTACCCCCACCTCTGCCTCCTTCCCCCCACCCCCTCTGTCCCTCTCCCACCCCATCAGCTGCAGCAGCAGATTGAGGCCCAGCAGGCAGGTCCAGCGAACCAGGTGCTGGTTCAGTGTCCTTCTCCAGGTCTCTCCCAAGGGCCAGTTGTCCTTCCCCACCTGTCCTAGCTATGGCAGATGGCTGTTCCTGAAATTCCAGGGGTTCTTGGGTAGATGCCTAGCTCCAACTCCCCCTGCCTCCCCTCTCTTGATCACTATGGGTCCCTTGACAGTCACAAGGGCCTTGCTTCAGGCAAGCACAAATATCCCAGACTGTCACCAGGTCTATCTGGTTAGGAGCCATTGACAGTGACTCTTGAACCTCACCCACAGGCTTCCAGGGCAGGGAACCGTCATCCTCACAGCAGGGGAGTCAGCTCTACTATGAGTCACACAAAGACCTCAGAAAACTGGGAGCTTCAGGGAGAACAGCTAACTTAGCTTCCACAACAAATGCGGGTAAGTAGCTTGCTTAATATTTTGGAGTATATAATTGTGGAAAAGTCCTGTCTTCCTCCCACAGAAGAGGAGAGGCAAAGTGCCCACGGCTGCGAGGTCTGGGAACCCTGAGGGAGTCCCTGCGCCCCCCACCTGAGCCCGCCTGCCTCTCCAGCTTCCCCTCTGGCCATGGGAGAGCTGGCAGGGAGCCCAGGCAGCTGGGTTACCGGGACGCTGGCCAGCGACTTTGCTTTGGGGCTGCGGACCATAGTAACTGCTTATCCACCTCCAGGAGTCTGAGGTCTTCTCTTATCACATCCTCTCCCCTCGGTCATGTAGCAGCCCTCAGACCACTCCCCTTGTCACCATATAGCCCTTAAGACAGTCCTCTCCTGTGATATGTCCTGACGAGTGACGACAGGGCTCATGTGTCCCCCATAAGGTTATTTAAACGGGGAAAATTGAAGTTCTCGCTCTCTCTCCACGCGGACCACCTAATTGGTGGAGATGAGCATGCTACCCTGATGTAAAATGTGCCTGACCCTATTATTTCTCTCTATCCCTGCTCTCTATAACGTCACTACAATAATTAATAATGATCGCTGTACAACTGCACCTATTGATGTATATATCAGAAGCCGGCTTCTCCTGATACTCTTCCTCTTCCTGAGAAAGTTACCGTGGTTGAACATCTTCTCAGAATTGGGGTGCCGGGTCCAGTAGTTGCCTCTCCCTGCCGGGCAAGTGAGGGCGGGGCTCAGAATGGGGACCTGGCCCAGGGCAACCAGACACTCCTTTAATAACCAGGAGCACCCACTCTCCCCGAGAGTTTAAAGTGGCACCTGGTACCAGAAGGGTCCCCGCGGACAGGCTGGGGGCATCTGTGCCACTCGGAAAGGCGACACGCGGCGTGACAGCCATGCAGATTTTTCCAGAGAAACTGTGACAACTCCATGAACCCAGGACCTGGCGGTTCCCAAAGGGTGATCTCAGAGTCCCCAGTCTTGTGCGCGGGGCAGCAGTTCTTCTGGTAGGGCCTGACAGCCAGGGGTTCCCTGATGGCCTGGGAAACTGGGTGGGAAGGTGGGGGAAACTCCTCGCTGGGTGACCAGGGACTTTGTCCAGGGCAGAGACATCTCTTCTGGGGCAACGGGCACCAATTGCAGGCCAACTGCCCCAGTTCCCAGGCTCCTGGGCCGCAGGTAGCGCTGAACCTGGGTGGTTGCCTGAGTGCAGTGAGGCCTGGGGCATCTGGAAGATGAAGAATCTCCAGGGCTCTGAGTTTGGGGCAGGCCAGGCCCAGGCCTTGGAGCCCAGGCCTTGCATGGAGAAGTGAAACTCTCCCCACAAAAATAAAAGTGCTGGACAGAGAGGGGGTTCCATAGCTGAATAATTTGAGGGAGCCCTGGTGGACTGCTAACCTCGAAATCACTAACCCCTCCTGGGGAGAAAGACGGCGCTTTCTGCCCTCACAACGAGTTCCTGTTTCTGAAGCCCACCGGGGCAGTTCTACCTGGTGCTAGAAGGGTCACGCTGAGTCCAAATCGAGCCCAGGGCAAGCTGCAATGCTGAAGCCCAGCAAATTGGGGGAAACTGCCCCCTTCCTTCCCAGCCCTCCCCATCACCCCTGGGGTCTGTGGCTCTCCGAAGGGACCACAGTTCATTTACAATATTGCAGTTCATGTAAGAAACAAAAGCCCTTTTAGGCCTGCGGTCTGGCCTGAGGGACAAAAGATTGGGGTAGAAGAGATGCATTTAAACAGGAGTGCTAAAACAGGGCGGAGCCGGGGGTTTGTGGTCCCGCAGCTAGAGGAAACGCTGGACAACTTCCACTTGCACGCCATTCTTCACGATGCCACTTTCGGTGTGAGGAATTTGGTTTTCTTGACGTTCAGTTATAATCCATACTTAAGTCTGCAATCCCCGATCCTAGTCAGCAGGGGGCATCAAGTCATCCTCACTGTCAGCAAGGGGGGTTCTCAATAAGCCTCTTCCAGTCCTGATGGTACGCCCTGCTTCTTTTCCTCCTTCTCCTCTTCCTCTTCCTCCTCCTTCTTCATATAAACCAACCTCTCTGTCGATCTGCTCCGCAGACAGTTGGGTGAGAATGTCAGAGGACGCATCCCTGATACAAACCTTGCCTCATTGTAAACCACACAGTCGGCCCTCATTTTGTTCATACAGCGGCTCCAAGGCCCCTGTGCAGCGGTTCTCAACCTTCCTCATGCCTCAACCTGTCATCCAGTTCCTCATGCTGTGGAGACCCTCTCCATACACCCCCCACCAGCCATAAAATTTTCATTGATGCTTCATGGCTGTAATTTTGCTACTGTTATGAAGCATCCTGTAAATATCTAATAGGCAGGATGTATTTTCATTACTACAAATTGAACATAATTAAAGCATAGTGATTAATCACAAAACAAAATGTAATTAGATATTGAGAAACATTTGTTTCTAATTACAAATAAATGAAATTTTGTCGTGAGGCATAGATAATGACAGGTATTCATATGTGGGTGTATCTGCATGTGGGCGGACCAGCCTGGAGACAGATAGAGGAGAGGTGTTTTGGAAGTACCTCTGAAGTCTGTGGTTTCTGATGGTCTTAGTCAACCCCTGTGAAAGGATTGTCAGACCCCCAAAGGGGTGAAGAACCACAGGTTGAGAACTGCTGGTGCACAGATTCTGCATGAAAAGCATAAGATGATAAACATAGGGGGAAAAAAAGACTGAAGTTGACAAGAATCTCCTCTGGCTTGGATCCACGATCACTGCTCATGGAAGCAATAGCCGAGATCAGGCCATCTACGACCGTGGTACATTTGCTGTACAAGACCTCTTTGGGGTATTAAACAGCAACGATGGGACTGTGAAGACAGACTGGCCCAAGCCAGGGGATTTTCAATTGCCTCGTTTACATGTGAAAGCCGGACACTGACTGAATAAGGAAGACCAAAGAAGAATCAACCCATTTGAATAATGGTGCTGGAGAAGGATATTCAAAGTACCGTGGACTGACTGTCCAAGGACAAATTGGGCTGTCTTGTAAGAAGCACAGTGAGGGGAGACTTGTCTCACATACTTGGAGGCCACCCGGAGACAGACTGACAGGGAGGCTGCGACAATGGGCGCAGGCTAAGAACTCTTGTGGGGAGGTGGTGCTTTGTTCACGTGGGCATAGGGTGGCTCTGAGTCTGAACCAACAACCACCACCAACAGGAAGCCGGTCATTCAAACACACCGGCTGCTTCCCAGGAGCAAGAGGGGGAGGCCATCTGCTCCCTGAGAGATGGACAGCCTTGGAAACCCACAGAGGCACTTCCACTCTGAACTCTGGGGTTCCTAGGTCTTGGACAGCAGGGGATTTGTTTGTTTGTTTTTGTTTTTAATCTGGTGGTGCCTCGGGGTAAGCATTGAATCGCTAATGCCCAGGTCAGGGATTCAACACCCCCCTAACCCACCCCCAGCCACTCCTTCGGAGGAAGGCAATTTGCTCAGGTAAATATTGACAGCTTCAGAAACCCTTCGTGGTGTCTCCATGAAAAGCTACCCGTGGGGACCTGAGGCACCTCAGAAGAAAGGCCTAGAGTTCAAATCAGTGCTGCCCGCCCAAACCTGCAAACTTGAGATAAAATGGTCCATTTGTGAAGCATCATGACAAATGGCAGACAGAAGCCCAGGTCCCTCTGTGGTCACTGCTGGCCTACCCTCTTCTGCAGGGAAAACCCATCATTGCCTTTAAGGGACGTTCTGACTGAGTTTCTTCCAAGACACCTTTGTTCATTCTTTTGAATAGCCTGCACTTCAACAGTCTTCTCCAGCACCGCCATTCAAGTGCAGCCCTGCTTCTTTGCCTTCCTTAGTCAATGCCCAACTTCCACGGGCCTGTGCGACAGCTGTGCAAAGAGTCAGGGGCACCTTTGTCCTCAAAGGTACAGCCTTTCTTTCCATGCGCTGTCCTTGCTGGCACCTGATATACCAGTGCTAGAGATTCTGCCATCGCAGCAGCAGCTTACAAGCCCCCACTGTGGGACAGATAGACCCACCCGGAGGCACCTCAAATGAAAGGGGTGGTGACCGACTTTTGAAACAGTCACTGAAAGCCCCCTTTCGCCCCGACACAGATGGGGATGCCCTGCAGTGGAGTCAATCCCCCAGAACGGGCAGGGATAATGTCTCGTGGCGGCAGTGCTCCATCAGTATCAGAAGAAGCCAGCATCTGATACATACATCACGGGTTCAACGGGCGCAGTTGCACAGCGATAATTATTGATTATTATAATAAAGTTATAGAGAGCATGAGAGAGCAGTAATAAGAGTCAGACACATACCACATCATGGTAGCAAGCTCACCTCCGTCAGTTGGGGGGTCCATGAGGAGAGAGAATGTGCAGACTTTATTTTTCCCCATTTAAATAACCTTACGGGGGATGCATATGGTCAGGATGGTTCTGTCTGGTTAAGAGCCATTGGCCCACAGGCTTCAAGGGAAGGGAACCATCATCCTAGTGGGCAGGGTCCCCAGGATTGAGGAAACTCAGGAGGACTTTCCAGTATTGTGTCTGTACCATTGTGTCTAATGCTCACTCTTGGGGGCAGGGGGACATGCAAATCCCTGCTCCTTGTGGGGGCTTTGAATGAAGAGGGCACTTGTCTTGGTGGGGAAAGAATGGGCTTGATCCACAATGACCTCCCCTGCTGTGACCATACAATCGGGAGTCCTGGATTTGGTTCACCTCATCCAATAGGAAGTTATGAAAAAAGATGACCACTCTTGGGAAATTCTCTAGTTTTAATAGCATCATAGCATAACTCCCCAACACTCGTGAGTTACAAGATGGCAAAGAGAATCAGATGAACCTCCAAATCATTTCCATCTTGCTGTACTAAAATGACCACGATAGCTGTGTTTGTGTGGGAGGTGGGTGGGTGGGGTCCCCTGTTCTCTCCATCTTCCGTTTCCACTGCCATGGTTTCCTCATCTGTCCGCAGACTGGACTTAGGGGATGAGTTTTGAGAATTAGAGGACAGCAATTTTGGGAAATAGCATCAACACCTGAGCCCGCCTTTGATCCAACTATAGTGAATGTGGGTTCAAGAGGAGGAAAGGAATGACTGCAGAGGAAGGACAAGAGGGGAAACGTCTCTGCATTCACTTGGGCTTTGAGGCCCCCCCCCCCAGACGTCTGCTGGCTGAGCCCCCTCCTCAAACCTTAGACCCATCCCTGTCTTCTCAAGACCCCCTATGTCGGGTGAGGAAGGCATCTCATATCAGTTCCCTCACCATCTCGCCACTGCCACCAAGACCCACCTGCCTTCCTTCCCAGGGTCCAGTGGGGGGATGGGTCCCTTCTCTTCCTCACTTGTCTTTAAGGTGAGACAAGAGGCGCCTGAGGAGACACCTGCACAGCCCTCAGCATGAGACCTCCCTCGGTCAGTCTGGTCCACACCATTCACTGGTGCCGTCCTGCCTGTGGTTAACTCTTTCTTCTCACGCCATCCCTTTGCCCTGCACAGGCCCCATGGCCAGTCAGGAGCCCTGGAGGATTTCACACGGACTCACTGTGGGCACAAGTTAGGCTGCTGGCTTAAGGTGAACAGATGGGAACACCAGCTGCCTCTCAGAGAGAGAGAGACGGGGCTTTCCACTCCCAGAAAAAGCACCGGTCTCAGAAACTCAGAAGGAGAGGTCTACTCTATTCTAGAAGGTCATCCTGAGTGGCAATCGATTCGATGGCCAGGAACTGGATTTGGGCTTTCTCCTTCCTTCCTGGGAAATGTCGTCACCAGCTTCCAGGTCCGATTGACACAGGGCAGGCCAGGCTCTTTGGAGAAGCAACATCACTGTCTTTACTGCGGTAAACTCGGTGAGTGCCCTCAGGTCCTCAGAGCCCTAGAGCCATGGATCTAGACCAGTCACCCTCCTGTGAGGCTTCCTGTCCTTAGTGATGGGACAGTAATGCCACCTAGTGGAAAGTGACCACATTAAATCAGCAGATGTCCCATATTTACATAGCACAATAGTGAATTATGTTTCATTCTTGCTTGATAACAAGGTCATGGGATAGATCGGAGGAAATTAAATATTCAAAATTTACAGCCAGAAATGATGATACATTAGGTTTTTAAATGAAATGAATTTTAAGGACATAATTTTTGTCCCTCCGGGACTTAGTGAATTCCAACCACACTCCAATGGTGAGGGTACTTTTTAAAAATACATAGCTTTGTTGTATACTTTTAATATTTGTATTAAAAATTATAAGCCAATTTTTCATGTCAATTCTGCTGTCAGAAGACACAAGTATTGATGTTGGGGTCACAAATATATTTTATCAAGTGGGGGGAAGTCTGAGATAGGGAATTTGAGAATATTGAGATCTGAGAATCAACGAGGATTGCCTAAAAATTAAATGAAATTTGCAGCGATCTAGGAACGATATTATACAATAAATGGAATACACACTAATCTATGAATGATATTGCACACTGAGTGAAAACTACATTAATCTATTAATGATACATGCTCAAATTGAATCTACATTAATTTATCAGTGACATTATACATTAGATGGAATCTACATTAATCTGTGAATGATGTTACACATTAAGTGAAGCCTACATATAACAGAAAATTGTATGAGTCATACTTTTGTGTTAATTATATTTTATATTAGAAGGATAGAACATATTGTTAAATAATATATCCATTAAGTAATTAGATTGTTCTTTGGGATACGTGTCAGGTGGTGCGACAGTCAAGAGCACTGTTGCTAGCTGAGATGCAGGCCAGTGAAGCCTCAGGAGCCTCCATGGAGAAGGGCCTGGCAGATGGAGGGGATGGCAGGGGTGGTGTGAGTGTGAACCCCTTCCATCACCATCTCTGAGACACGATTCAACAAACCCAGACAAATGGCCATCGGGGCTGTTTTCTGGAGATCCACCTGTGTGCCCCGAGCATCAAAAACCTCTGTAAAGGCGCGTTGTCCAGAGGACAATGACTTGGTTCCGGGAACCTACCGTTTGCGCACCGGTACGTAGATAGCTCCGTTACCCTCTTCGGGATGGCAGGGCTCACCCTGGACTGGCTCTCAGAGACTTTGCCAAGTCTGCTTGGAGCCGTGGAGATGCTTACTGGAGCTGATTGGTGAGCCTGTGCGCTGACCCTCCGGCCACCCAGCCCGGGCAGCTCTGTGGACATCGTTTAAGATTCTCCACACCTGCAGCAGCTCACGCATTGTTCTGAGGCTTCCGCAGGGAATGAGACAGATGCCCTGTGCCCCACGAACCCCTCTGGGACACCCTTTCCTACACTGCTTTCTCCCCTGCCCATGGCTTGGCGTTTGCTCTGTGAGGGCCCGAGGCAGGGAGTCAGCCCCTTCACATGTTGGAAGCGTCCCTTGGGTCTTTAATTCTCTTTAGACAGCTGCCGGCACAACTGGGCTCCCAGACGCGGCGCTTGATCCCCAGCACCTGTGCGACTTGTTTGCACATCTGGAGAGAACTGCATCGAGAAAACAAAACTGACCTGATGACAACAGCGCCATGAGCTGGAGGAGAGTGTGGGCGCGAGTGGGGAGTGGGGGGTGGGGGGAGGCATGTACGCTGAGCACCTCTGGGTTGTGACCCAGACTCAGCTCCTTTGTCCCTGAGGAAGAAAGGTCTAGAAGCCGCTCTTCCCCAGGAGTCTGCCTCCTTCTGTTTAATAATTTCTGCTGACTCGGACTCTCAGAGACCCTGTGTGCAGCAGAGTGAGTGTGTGGTCCACAGGGGTCTATGTAGAGGTACATCATCTCCACGCAGAGGTGAACCTCCAGCCTCTCAGTGAGTGACCAGGTGTGTGTGCTACCAGGGGATCCCAATCTCCCCAGAGGGCTAAAGCCCTCACCGTGAAGACTGCCAATGACCTTCACACCCCAGCTCAGCCAGCTGCCTTCCATGAGCTCTTAAACTAGGCTCTTAAAAACTTCTGACTGTTCGTTTCTCCATTGGTGAGACAGGTCAGACCTCCTACAACCCAACCCGCTGCCCTCCGGTTGGCTGACTCAAAGCAGCCCGACAGGATGGGGGAGGGCTGCCCTGGGGGTTTCCAAGACAGCACATCTGGATGGGAGCAGACAGCCTCGTCTCTCTCCCCGGGAGCGACTGTGAGATTTGAACAACTGACCTTGGGGGTACCAGCTCAGCGCATAGCCCACTATGCCACCAGGATGCCCAATCCCACATAAAGATGGCCAGTAATGAAAAAGATGAGCCTGCCAAAGAAGCCGTTATGAGAAGCGCATGCCGTGTGTTATGTAAGATTGTGGCATCATGTTTTCTCTACAGAACACACTGGGTTGGGAAGTAATTAGGGACACCTTTAAAAACAAGAAAGACAGAGATGTTCAATGAAGCTTTTATGAACACTAGAAAATGTTGTAAGAAAGGAATCAAGTTCAATGAAGCTGTTGCAAAAACTGAAGAGAAAAACTAAAGCCCCTCACTGCTTAGGTAGCTTGTTTGTTTTTTTTAAATACCTTGAGAATTGATCCTAGTCGGCTTCGTCCAACGTCCTCCTTAGATAGCTGGCATGGAGAGACACAAGAACCAAGCCTCTGGGCTCAAACATTGCAGTAGCAAGGGAAAGGGTGAGGACTGGAGGACCTCTGTCGGCTCCAGATACGGTCTCCATGACAGCAGCCAGCAACTGTGTTGATCAGAGCTGGACGCCTTTCCAGATCACACAGGCAGCACATCGGGCCAGACACTGTCTGTAGCCCAAAACATACATCTGCTCTACAGTCGTTGTGGGTTCTGATCCATTGTGACCTCATGTACAGCAGAGAGGAACACCGTGCAGCCCTGCACCGGCCTCACAATCGCCGCAGCCGCTGCCCCAGGTCCATCTCCCCGAGGGTCTGTCTCTCTCTCACCTTCCGCTTGACCAAGCACTGTGTCCTTCCCCAGGACTGACCCCTCCTGATTGCATGTCTCAAGAACTTGAGACTTGGGGGGAGGTGGTTCTTGAAGGACTTGACCTTGACCATCACTTGTCCCAGGTGACTGGAGGGTCACCTTTGATCAGGAGAGTCAGAGTCCAGAGACTTGACTGACCCAGCCCCCGCCTCCCCTCCCCCCCCCCACCTCTGTCTGTTGATTTCTGTGAAGGGGATGGGATTCCACCCGCTTGCCTGAAGTCATGGCAGGAAGTGCTCAGCT
>PVJH01035637.1:0-19499 GCA_004026705.1 Nesogale talazaci
GTAAGGCAACAGTCCATTGAGCCCGGTCCACAGTGGATCGGTGGTCAACTCCTTTCTTCTCTTCTCCGAGTCTTCTTGCAGCCACTTGATTTTGTCTCTTACGATTCCAGATTTGTTGGCATAAAGACAGCATCTTTCCTGTAAAGCCAAACAAATACCTCCCTGCTCTGCAGCAAGTAAGTCTAAACCTCTTCTATTTCGTAATACTACTTCTGCTAAAGAATCTACCTGTTCTTGCAAATCTTGTGTAGTGCCTGATGAGGTCTGCATATCCAAGATTAGCTGCCTAGATAACTTGGTATGTTGCAGTTCCAAAGGCCACTGCAGTACTGGTCCCTAATCATACAAATAGGTCACCTAGTTGCACTGCCCTTTAGCTCTTCTTGCCATGTAATCAATAGTAGGGATATGGACAGGTTCGTTTCCAGGAATAATATCTATGTCTGGAAGGAGAAAGGCTAGCACACATAACTCTGTCCAGATGCTGGATAACTGGGTAAAAGCCCTATTGCTGCCACAAACAAAAACTGAACTATTAAAGGCACATAAGGAGCCTGTATCATTAGCAACACTAGAACAAGAAACAAATCCCGCCACTTCTACAAAATCTCACAAGTATTGTTCAGGGCTCTTCCTCTTCCTCCCTTCTTGTATTTATCCCTGTGGGGGTGGGATGTTGGCCCCTCCCCCAGCCTGTTCTCTGCCATGCCCACTTCTAGAGAGGGAGCCCATCTGACTCTGGTTGCTTCCAGCTCTGTAGCTCTCTCTTTTCTTGCATCCTTCCATGCATCCACGCTGTCCTACAGGGTGTTTTGTGGTAGGAACTGCTTGCCCACTCGGGTTTCTGTGAAGACTAGACCAGTACTCTCCACCCCCAACCCCGGGTAGATTAGTGCCCTTTTCCCTCTGCTATCCTTACTCCCTTTTATCTCCCTATCCCCTCTACCCCCTCATCTTTCTCCCATTACTGTGTTGCATCCAATGTGTACCTCCCTGGGTTTGGTCCTCCCTCCTCCCCTTACCCTACTTCTTGGACCAATTGTTATGGTACAGAAGTTTTCTCTTTTATACTCACCATATTGTTTCTACTTACCTCAGGGGGCTCATGCAGTATTTCTCCTTTTGTGATTGACTAACTTCGCTTAGCATAATTTCCTCCAGTTCTTCCCACGCAGAGATGTGTTTCATGTGTTCATCCGAGCTTTTGAGTGAGGCATAGTATTCCATTGTGTGTATGTAAGAACATCTTATTACTGTTAGTGTTGTTGAATGAGCACATGGTTAGATGAAGGTCTGTATGGGTCAGTGTGTTGTACTGGGGTGATGTGTGTGTTGTTCCAATGCTGGAAGTTAAGCCACCAGTACTTCAAATGCTAGCAGGATTAGCCAGGGTGGACGTGCTTCTGCAGAGTTTCTACTCTGTTTTAGGCTGGGTAGACTAGAGGAACATATTCATACATTATATGCATAGGTATATAAGGAAGAGGTTTATATACAAGGGGAATGAAACATTAAGAAAGCAGCCCAACCCAGTCCAGTCAAAGCCCATAAGTCCAATACTAGCCCAGATGTCCAATACCAATCCATAAGTCCTGTTCAGACTCTCAAAGCACATGCAATGATGCCAGGGTAATCACAGGCCAGTGGATGCAGAATATTGTGTATCCAGTAGTGGTAGAAGCATTTCAGCACTGTCATGGGCCTCTCTGGGTCTTCTCAAGCATCTCAGCATTCGCAGGAGTCTCCATGTGGCTTTTCTGACTTCAGAATTCTGGTTCGATCAGGTAAGTCCACGTGACTTCTCCTCCAGGATGTCTCACAGGGAACCCATCTTGTGTCTTGTCAGCTGCAACGTCTTCCAAGGACTCAGTTGTGAGTCTCTCAGGAGTCTCAGGAGAAAGTCCTGCCCACACAGAGGTCTCATTGATGATCTCCAGATGGACAGACTAGATTCCACCCCTACACTCCCAATCATGAAACTGAAAGAAGTACATGATGGCCACACCCACGTAGAGTAGAAAGATGAACCTGACAAACTGTGAACAATTGACCAGTGGAAGCCTTCTGGAGCACAGGAAAGCAGTGTCAGTGCAAAGGCTGGAAGAGGAGCCCACAGGTCGGGAGGCACTTCAAAATATGCCCAAGAGAGAGCTGCTTTCTCAAAATAGATTCAAGCATAGTGACCTGGTTGTAACAAAGCTTTTGGAACCTTCATTTGCTTATGAATATGACTAAAATTAGAGAAAACGACTGCAAACACCCTGGAAAAATTGGAACAATAATCACAAAACTTCCATTGATACACAAATATGAATTTAAGAAATTTGGAAATGATGAAAAATTAAATGGCGTGCACAAAGACCAGTATCCTATGTCTTAGTGAGTTGAATCACATTAATAGTGACCATGTTAAGTCAATCATACTTATGGTTTGCTACTCCAGGAATGACAAACTCAAGAGGAATGGCTCCCATTCACCATCACAAAGAACACCTCAAGGTCTATCTTGAAGTACAAAGCTGCATGTGATAAGATATTACCTCCATATCCATCAGATAACCAATTAATACAACAATTGTTCATATGTATACATCCACCACTAAAGTAAGGAATAAATTGAAGAATTCTACCAACTCCTCCAGTCTGAAATTGATAGATTATGCAACAAGATGCATGTTTAATAATTATTGGTGAATGGAATATTAAAATTGGAAACAAAGAGGAAAAATCAGTAGTTGGAAAATATGGTCTTGCTAAAAGAAACAATACCAAAGGTTACATGATAGAATTTTGCAAGGCCAAGGAACAACTCAATGGAAACAGTTTTAAACAAAGGGCATTAAATTGACCACATTTTTATAAAAAGATGATGAAAAGTTCAAAATCATTAGTCAGAATGAGACAAGGTCAACTGCAAAGTATATTATAATTTGATAAAGTTCAACATGAAGAAAATTAAAGCAAGTTTATGAGACCCAAAGCACAAAATTGAATCATCCTACCTGAATTATGAAACCATCCTAAGAATGAATTTGAAAAAGTTAATACGAATTACTGAAGACCAGATGAGTTGTACAATGACATCAAGGATATTGTAAAAGCAGAAAGTAAAAGAACATTAAAAAATAAGAAAGAGAAGACCAAAAGTTTCAGAAGAGTCTATAAAAGATTGTCAGAAGACTCTGTGATACTTGCTCTTGGATGTGGCGTTGTTGTTTTTAGGTCCCTTTGAGTCATTCCTGACACATAGAGACCCCGCGTACAACAGAAGGAAGCATCACTGTGTCCCGTACCATCCTCACAATTGTTCTTCTATTTGAGCCCATCAATGCAGCTGCTGTGCCACTCCATCTCATTCAGGGCATGTTAGTCTGGGTGGACTAGCTAAACAAATTCATAGACACTCAGATGTGTGTCAGAGAGAACTTTATATCAAAGAACAATAGTACATTAAGACAACATCTCACCCCAGTTCAGGTCAAGTCAGTAAGTCCAATATTAGCCCATATGTCTGTTACCAGTCTAAAAATCCTTCTTAAAACTTACACAGCACATGCAATGATGCCAAATGCAAGAAGAAAGATCAGAGGCCAGTGAGTGGAAAGTCTTGTGCATCCAGTGGCAGAAGTTTCTCAGCACTGGAGTGGGTCTCCATGAGGTTCTCCCAGTGCAGGGCTCTAATATAATGACATGTGTCTTGTCAACAGGAATATCTCACAGGGAGACAAGCAGAGAGTCTGTGTATTTCTGGCCTCCAGTCAGCTATTGATCTCCTTAGCACCTCCAAATGAGGTCAGCAACCTGGGACCTGATTGACAGGCTAGACTCCTCCCCTTTGCAAGTTGACACCAGATAATGTAACTCCACAGGGGACCTTCTTCTTTTTTTTTTTTTTTTTTGCTGTCCACTCACTTTACCAAACTTGATGTCCTTCTCCTGGACAGGATTGTTCAACAGGGACTGGTCCCTCCTGATAACATGTCCAAAGTTCATAAGATGAAGTCTCACCATCCTTTTCTCTAAGGAACATTCTGGTTTTACTTTTTCCAAGACAGATTTGTTTGTTTTTTCCAGTTGTTCATGGTACTTTCAATATTCTTTGCCAGCATCATAATTTAAATGCATTGAATTTTCTTCAGTATTCCTTATGCAATACTTGACTTTCACATGCAAATGAGGCAAGTGTAAACACCATGGTTTGAGTTGAGCACACCTTGCTTTTCAGTATTTAAAAGTGGTCCTGTGCAACAGATTTATCCAATGCAATGTATCCTTTTATCTCTTGCCTGCTGCTTCTCTGAGCACTGACTGTGTATCCAAACAAGGGGAAGTCCTTGACAACTTCAATCTTTTCTCCATTTATCCTGATGTGATCTTTCATTCTTGTTGAAAGGTTTTTGTTCTTCTTTATTTTGTGTGGAAATCCATACTGAAGGTTTCAACCTTTGACCCGCATTATAATATATGTCAAGTCTTTCTCATGTTTAGCAAGCAAGTTTGGGTCAAATGCACATTGAAGGTTATAAAGAAATCTGCCTCTATTCTTGATGCAAAATTATTCTCCTTATAAGCCAGCTTATCTGATTGTTTGCATTGCATGCAGATTGAATAAGTACAGTGAGAGGATACAACCCCAACACATAACTGCCTTGATTTTAAACCACTGAGAATCCCATCATTCTGTTCACACAACTGCTTCTTGGTCCATGGACAAGTTCCTCGTGAGCACAATAAAGTGCACTGGAATTCCCATTCTTCTGAAGGCATTGCCTAGTTTGTAATGATCCACACAGTCAAATGACTTACCATGGTCAATAAGACACAAGTAAATATTTTTCTGGTATCCTCTGGCTTCAACCAAGGTTCATCTGCTGTCAGCAGTGATATCCCTTGTTCCAGGTCTTATCTGGTCTGAACCTCTGGAACTTCCTGTCAGTATACTACAAGCAAATAGAAGTATCGATGAAGAAAAAAATGGAACAAAGAGTAGCTTGAGAAGACAAAGCAATGTGTTACACTGCAATGAGAAGGCCTAGAGTTAGAAAACTAATCGGGAAGAATGAATTCTGCATTTCCCAAGTCGAAAGAACTTAAGAAAAGAGTCAAGCCTTAAGTTAAAATATTGAAGAATCCTATGGGAGAAACTGTAAGAGATGCAACAAGCATCAAAAATGATGTACCAAGAAGAATTAGTCAAGAAGAAACCACTTCATCAGTCAGCGTGTGACCAAGAACTCATGGTATTAAAGAAGTCCAAACTGTACTGCAGGTGTAGATAAAAAGCATTAATCTGAAAATGGACAGGATACCAATTGAAATGTTTCAACAAATGGATAAAAATCTGAGTACATTCAATTATCTGTGACAAATTTGGAAGGCAGAAACCTGGCCAGCCAGTTGGAAGATAATCTCATTTGTATCCATTCTAGAAAAAGGTGATCCAACAAAATAAGAAGATTGTTGCAATACCATTTATATCACATGCAACTAAAATGTGCTGAAGAAATTAAAAAATGATGGCAACAGTATATCAGCACAGAGCTGCCAGAAATTCACACTATATTCAAAGGATAAAATTAAATGGAGAGTGTTATTGCTGATGTCAGAAGAATCACGGCTAAAATCAGAGAATATCTGAAAGGTGTTTACCTGTGTTTTACGAACTATGGGAGTGCATTCCCGTAGTTGTGTATATCATAACAAATTCTGGATAGCTTTATGAATAAGGATAATTTGAGAATATTCATATGGAACCCATATATAGGTAAAAAACAGTCACTTGAACCAAACAAGGGGCTATTGAGTGGTTTAAAACCAGGAGAGATAAGGATCAGGGATGTATTTTTTCACCATACTTATTCAATCTGAATGCTGTACAAATAATCCAAGAAGTTGAACTATATGAACAAGAATATAGTTTTAGGATTTGGAGAAAGATCTATTAGCAACTTTCTTAAGATATGCAGATGACAAAACCTTGCTTACTGAAAGCAAAGAGGACTGGGCGCAAGTACATGTATTGTAAGTGTACTGATGAAGATAGACATATTTTATCAAAGTTTTGATCAAAGATACTAGTGAATTCAGGGGTGGTAAGTGGATAATAGGGAGGGAAATAGGATTTGGGGAATAAATAATGAAGGGAAGAGGAGAGAGGAAGCATTAGAATGGATTGTGATTGCATAACTCATCTTGAAGGAGATGGATTCTCTAAAATTAATGTGGTAATGATTGTGAATCAGTGATATAATTAAATCATTGAATTATACAATGTGAAACTGCCAGGTGAACAAACAGATTACATCTTTCAATATCAAAATAAATAAAAGCGAAATCCTTACAGCATAACCAACAGGCAACATTTTGATCTTTGGAAACAATATTGAAGTTGTCAGGGGTTTCAGTATACATTCTTGGGGTTGTCCATGGAGCAAGTAATCAAGAAATCCAATCATGCGTTTCAGTAGGGAAATATGTTGCATAAAACATCTTTAAAAAGTTTAAAAGCAAAGATATCACTTTGAGGATTAGGTGCACCTGATCCAAATCATGATGTTTTCATTCACCTCATTACGCCGATTAAGGAAGATTAAAAAGAAATGACTTTGAATTCTGGTGGTGCTGATGAGTATTAAATAAATCAGGGACTGCCAGAAGAATGAACATCAATGCTAGAAAAAGTGCAGCCAGAGTGTTCTTTAGAAGCAAAAATGTTGAGACTTTGTTCCATATACTTTGGACATATTATCAGAAAGGACTCTCGTGGAGAAACACCATAAAACTTTGTAAAGTAGTGGGTTAGCAAAAAAGAAAAAAGCCCTCAACAAAATTGACTGATGTAGTGACTGAAACAATGGATTCAAATATGACAATGATTATGAGAATGACACCAGACTGGATGATGATCCATTTTTTGTACATAGACTCTATATGAACTCAAAAAAACAGAACTCAAAAAAATTATAGAAACAGAGGAAGAATAATAAAGGAGAAACACTCACTTGAACAAATCCCTAAAGGGATCATATCATCGGGGAAGGTGATGTTTCCTAACTTGGGGCCTTATGTCTTCATACTATGGCGTAGGAAAAATCAGTCAGAAGTACAGATAAATATGACTGTGGAACAGATCATAACTTTCTGCTATGCAAATTCAGGATAATGTTAAAGAAAATTAAAACAAGTCCATGAAAGCCTTAAATATATCCCATCTGAATTTAGAGAATATGTCAAGAACAGATTTACTACATGGACAAAGCTTTGGTTAATTTGGGGATGACATCAAGAACATTATACATAAAAAAATTAAAAGGACATTACAGAGATAGTAAGAAAGTATCAAAGTGGATGTCTAAAGAGTCCATGAAACTTGTCCTACACCATAGATAGCTAAAACAAATGGAAGAAATGATAACCTAAAAAAGCTGATCAGAAAATTTCAAAGGGCAACTCAAGAAGACAAAGTGAAATATCATAACAAAATGTGCAAAGACCTGGTTAGAATAGCAAAAAGAAAGAACTTGCTAGCATATCTCAAAGTGAAAATATTAAAGGAAAAAAATTCAAGGCTTGGGTTGGAATTTTGGAAGGTATCTGTGGACAAAATATTGAATGAAACCTCAAAAGATGAAAGAAAGCAGAGTCTCTAAGTCCAAATAGTCACCACTCAACTGTCTCAACAGGTTGCATTTGGTTAAGAACAAATGTTCTTAAAGGATAAAGTTCAAGCTGCACTGGGGGCAAAAGTGAAGAATAAGGATCTAAGAATCAGCAAAATACAAACAGATGTTATGACAAACAGATACAGAAAAAGAGTTTATGCCAAGAACTTTGGAAGACAGCTACCTGGCCAATAGTAAGGAAGAGATACATTTTTGTGCCCATTTCCAAGAAAAATGAGTATGGAAATTGTCAAAAAATCATTCATATCCTATACAAGTAAGATTTTGTTGGAGATATTTCAAAACCAGCAACTAAAGTACACTGAAAAAGAGCAGCCAGGAATTCAAGTCAAATTAAGAAGAAGTCATGGAATAAAGAATATGTTTATTTGTAGTTTATTAACTATGCCAAAGTGATCAACTGTGTGGATTATAATAATTTATATGGATAAAAATTGTGAAGAATTGGAACTCCAAAACACTACTTTGTGCTCATGCAGACTTGTACATAGACCAAGAGGTAGTTCTACAAACAGAACAAGGAAATAATGTGTAAGTCAAGGAAGGTATGTGTCAGAGTGGTCGTTTTTAATTTTAATCAGCAAGTGCTGTATGTTCTCTTTGTTTTCAGTACATAGGATTGTGTCATCTGCACGTCACAGATTGTTAATAAGTCTTCCTCCAATCCTGATACTACATTCTTCTTCTTTGAGTCCATCTTTTCAGATTATTTGTGCCTGGGTTCTTTTAAACCTTCTTCTCCCCCGGAAATGTGACATATTTATATTGAACAATGTCTTTGCAGTTAACTGTTGATAAGAATGATTATTTAAAGATAATTTGAAATACCAAATTGGAACAATGAGCAATGTATGAATCATGAATGTTTTTAAAAGTCATCCAAATTGTCAAAAAAAATTAAAAATGGCAACCTTCAATATGGTGTGAAAGTCATACCAAAACAAAACAGAAAAAACCACTAAAGTGACTAAAAGACAATATCATTATAAATAGAGAACAAAAAATTGAAACAGTCATGAATTTCATTGCACTTGGATCAATGTACATGGAAGCAGCTTTCAAAAAATCAAATGACAAATTTCACTGAGAAAATGTGCTGTACTGAGCTTTTTAACATGTTAAAATGTCACTTAATCAAAATATGACTCAGTAAGAGCTGCCTTCACAAATTTGATCAGATTGACTTTAATGAAGTAAAGGTTTGGGGTGTAAAGCCTTTGGGACCTTCATTTGTTGATGGGACACCACTTAAACTAAGAAGAAACAACTACAAAAATCTACTAATGATTGTAAATGAAATGTATGAAGTATATCCAGATCTAGGAAAATTGGAAGTTGTCAAAAATTAAATGTAAAAAGAAAGATCAATATCTTCATCCTTAGAGAGTTGAAATGAACTGGTATTGGCCATTTTGAATCAGAAAAACATATGGTTTAATACCGGGACTGACTCAATCA
Source organism: Nesogale talazaci (assembly GCA_004026705.1). Lineage (NCBI taxonomy): Eukaryota > Metazoa > Chordata > Mammalia > Afrosoricida > Tenrecidae > Nesogale > Nesogale talazaci. Next base: position 9,141 of record PVJH01035637.1, read on the forward strand.
AGAGGAATGACTTTCAAGATCTATTCTGAAGTATAATGTTCTCTGTGATAAGATTTTACTCACATCAACACACATATGTATATTCTCATTCAAGGAAATTCAATCAATACCCCACTTACTCAAATTTATTCAACCACATAAACTAATGATGAAGGAACTCAAGAGTTCTACCAATATCTTCATTCTGAGATGGATTAAACATGCAATCAAAATGTATTGATAGCTATTGGTTATTGGAATGCAAAAGCTGGAAACAAAGAGGAAGAAGCAGTAGTTGGAAAATATGGTGTTGGTGATAGAAATGAAGCCAAAGCAGAATTTTGCAAGACCAATTACTTGTTCTTTGTAAATGCCTTCTATCAATAATACAATCGGTAGCTACACATTCGAACTTCCTCAGATGGAATATACAGAATGTGGATTGACTATTTCTGTGGGAAGAGTTGATGGGCAAGCTCAATATCAGCAGCTGAAACCAGACCAGAGGTTGACTGAAGAATATTTCATCTGTAAGTTCAAACAGAAGTTGAAGAAAGTTCAAACAAGTTCACAAGAGCCAAAACACAACCTTGCTTATATCCTACCTGAATTTCAAGAAGATCTCAAGAACAGATTTACTGCATTGGAAACTAATGACAGAAAACCTGAAAAAAAAAAAGAGAAATAGATACAAAAGAAAGTAAAGAAAGCAAATACCAAAGTAGAGGTTGGACACTGGCTTTTAATCATGAAGTAGCTAAAACACATGTGAAAAATGAAGTCAACGAGTTCAGCAGAAAATTTCAAAGGGCAATTAGAGAAGACAAAGTAAAAGGTTACAATGAAATGTACAAAAACCTAGAGGTAGAAAATTAAGATGGAGAATGTGTCAGCATATCATAAATTGAAAGGACTCAGGAAAAATCTTCAAGTCTCAAGAAAAAAATCCATGCATGAAGTTACAATATTGAAAGATTCCTTGGGCAAAATACTGAATGATGCAGGAGCAATCAAAATAAAATGAGAAGAATGCACAGAACCAGGAAGCCAAAAAGAGCTAATAAGTATTCCACCATTTCAAGAAACAACAAATAAGCAAGAACCAACAGTACTGAAGGAAAAAGTCCAAGTTGTGCTGAAAACATTAGTGAAAATCGAGGCTCCAGAATTTATGGAATGTGCATTGAAATGTTTCAACCAGTTGATGAAGGAACCTAAGTATTCACTCATCTGTGCCAGGAAATTTGGAAGACAGCTTCTTGGTCAATAGACTGGAAGAGGTCCATATTTATACCCTTTCCAAAACAAGGTAACCAAACAGACTGCTCAGATTATAGAACAGTATCACTGACATCACATTAAAGTAAAATTTTGCTGATGGTCATCCAAAAATTGTTTCAGTAACACTTTGACAAGAAGCTGCCAATAGCTTATGCCAGATTCAGAAGAGGAAATGGATCAAGGGATATAATTTCTGACATCAGATGAATTTGGACTGAAAACAGAGAATACCAGAATACTTCTATGTCATTGACTATACCAAGGCTATATCCACTGTGTGGATCATAATAAAGTATGGATAAACTTCAGAAAAATGTGGATTCCAGAATACTTTATTGTTCTCATGCTCAACTTGTACATCAAGAGGTAGTGTGTAAATGGACCCAAGGAATACCGCATGGCTTAAAATCAGAAAAGATGTGAATCAAGGTGGGATCCTCTTGCCATATTATTCAATCTGTATATTGAAGAAATAATTAGAGCATGGGGATTATATAAAGAAGAATGTGGCATCAGGGTTGGACAAAGGCTTAGAAACATTCTGCAATATGCAGATGATATGACCTGACTTTCTAAAAGTGAAGAAGACTGAGGCCCTTGCTGATGAAGATCAAGGATTGTAACCTTCAGTATGGATTACAACCCAATATAAAAAAGACCTAAATCCTTGACACTGGACCAATAGGTTACATCGTGATAAATGGAGAAAAGATTGAAGTTGACAAGGACTTCATCTTGTTTGTATTCACTGCCATTGCTCACGGAAGCAGCAGTCAGGAGATGAAAGGATGCATTGAGAATTTCGTTAGAGTGTGAAAAAGCAGAGGTGCTACTTGAGGACTATAGTATGCCTGACTAAAGTCAACTGATTTTCATTTGCCTTATATGCATGTGAAAGCTGGATACTTAATGAGGAAAACCAAAGAAGAAGAATCAATGCTTTTGAATTCTAGTGCTGGTAAACAACATTGAAAATACCATAATCTTTCCAAAAAAATACCATTGTCTATCAAAAGAACAAATAAGTTCATCTTGGGAAAATGCAGCCAGAATGCTTTTTGGAGGCCCAATGGGGAGACTTTGTCTCTCCTACCTTGGACATGTTATCATGGGAAGGGCATTATGCTTAGTAAAGTAGAGGGGCAGCAAAGCAAAAAAAGGCTCTCCAGGAAATGAATGAACACAGTGGCTGCAACAATGAACAATTGTGAGGCTAGTGTAGGATTGGGAAGTGTTTGGTTCTGTTGTTGTACTTGGGGACACTGTAAGTTGGAATTGACTCAATGGTCCTTAACAACATGTCACTTTGAGGACTAAGGTGTACCTGATTGTGACAGTCACCAATCTGTGTCAATTTCTGCACTGGAAGTGTAGGGGCTGTGTCTAGCCTGTCAATCTGGAGATGACCAATGTGGCCTCTGTGTGGGCACGGCTTTCTCCTGAGAATTCTTGGAAGTCTTGTGGTATTTACCAATTGGAGGAGAGAGACTTGACTCAGTCAGAGATAGTCTACCGACAAGACAATATGGCAACATGATATAGAACTTGGGTCCTGAACTCTGGAGGAGCCACAGGAGAAGCCACATGGGCTTACCCTGATGGGACCAAACCTCTGGGGCCAGAGAAGCCACATGGACTCCTACCAGTGCTGAGATGCTTGGGAGTCCATGGGGAGACCCCTATCAATGCTGAGATTCTTCTGATGGACCCTGAGTGCTGGAAACAAGGCGCCATGGGGAGACGCGGCATGCTTTTCCTGCTTCTCCTGCCACTGCAGTGAAGACTCTGCACCCACTGGCCTGTGATTGTCCTGGTGTCATTGACATGCTTTGTGAGTCAGAAGGAGATTTTATCGACTGGTATCAGACATATTGGCTAATATCGAACTTATGACTTTGAACTGGACTGGGTCGGGATGCTTTCTTAATGTTCCATTCCTCTTGTATATGATTCTTTCCCTTATCTCCATATACATGTTTATGAATTTGTTTCTCTAGTCTACCCAGACTAACACACTGATTCAAGTCATGGTGTTTGCAATGACTTCGTAACTATTAAAGGTGGTCAATGTATAAGGACGACTACAGAAGAATTGATATAGTTTAATTGTGGTATTAGGGAAGACTATTGCAAGTACCAGAGACTTCTAGAAAAACAAACAGATCTGTATCAGAAAAAGTACATACAGAATGCATGCACTGTATAAGTGAGAATAATGATAACTGTCTTATGTAGTAATTTTGACATGCTTTCCCGGGAGAGACAATTCCCCGGAAAGATATATTATACTTTGAACAGTAGGTGTTCTTTGAACCAGAGGAAAATCTTCAACTAGATACAATGACGCTGTAGCTTTGACAATGGGCTCATAACATAACCATTATAAGGGTGCAGTGACAAAGGTCAAGAAAGGCAGCTTCAAGAATGGAAAGGCTGGACATATTTAATAATCTCTAGGGATCCAAAAATGATTAGGACATTAGATTTGACAGAGATCACTGGTGACTTGTGAGAGGCATATCCACAGAGCATGATAAGGGAAGGAGGAAATTAAACTATAAAAGTAGATGAAAGTGAGGGACCTTATCTTGTCCATACCCAGCCATCATCAAACTATTATTGAGCGCTTATTATCTGCCAGGTGTTAAGGCAGTAAAAAACTATTTTGTCTTTGTACTCTGTCTTTAGTGCTTATGATGGGCTTCTATAATTCAATGAAATGTTGAGAGAGCTTGGAGGTAGAACAACGAAATCTCCTTGAATGTATGGCAAAAATTGAGCAGTTTTAATAAATTTTAAAAGAGGGGTGGAGAAAAGAAACAGTACAGAGGAAAAAAATAAAGAGTTTGTTTGTTTGTTCATTAACTCCAGGAATGCTGTACTGGGAATCTCATAGTGACATATTAATGTTTGCCACTTGGAAACTAGTAAGCTGACTTCCTATTAATAATATTGATAGTGACAATTTTTTTATTTTTTTGATAGTGACAAATTTGCCTGCTTTCTAATCCATTTCCTGCCTCATCCTCATAATACCAATGGGGATTCTGTTTCTACCTGGAAAAGACTATTAGAAACATTTATTTTAACCTTCCCTCCACTCTTCCCTCACTCATAGTTTGGAGACTTGTGCCGTGAGCTGTAATGTGTTTAGATATCTGCCCACGTGCTCCTGTGCGGGGGTGTTTTTTGGACTCTACCTCGTTTAGGAAAATCTGTGACTGAAAACAAGGAACTAACTGAAGGATTTTGCTGTACTCAAAAAGGTTTGAGAGACTGACAAATTCACCACCCATTTTTTAAAATGTCTGATGGGAGGACTTGTTCAAATCAGAAATTAATATTCAGTCTGTTTCTTCTGGAAAAACAATAGTTTCTTTCTAGTCCCTAAACACATATGCTTAGAAAATTTTTCCTGTGTGTGTGTTAGTTAAAAGGACAAATATTCCAGTTACCTTGTTGTTTCACTAATCCTCAGGAAGAAGCCATGGTGACACAGTGGTTAAGCACTCGGCTGGGTATTGAAAGGTTCAAATCTACCAGCCTCTTCAGGATGAAGGATGTGGCAATCTGTTTCCATAAAAATGGCATGCTTGAAACCCTAAGGGTCACTTCTACCCTGTCCTATGACTAATGTTCACTTAACTCATAAATATAAGATGAAGTTATTCCCATAAATATTTTAACATAATTTTCAAACTATCGTACATATTTTCAATTAGTCATAGCTTTTATAAACTTAATAAATCAAATAATCTTAAAATTTTAAACAGCACTTTAAGCGTGATTAATTAAATCTCCCTGAACATTTTAAACAAAAATTTAAGATAGCTGCTTCTCTTAAAACTTTAAATCCTTAACAGGATGATTTACAAATTAGAGAAACAAAACATTTCTTAGGACTCACCCAGCTCTTGCAAATTGAACAAATCAAAACTACTAAATTTAAGCATTTCAACATCCTAAGAATTAAAGTAAAAAAACACCCTCGATAAATGAGTTTTTTAAGTCTCTAAACATTGAAGTTCATTATTTAAATCGTCAAAAGTTTTTAAATTGAAATTACAAATCACGTAATCTAATACAGCAGATTTCCTTTTCCAACATCTTAAATCACACACAAATCAACCTGGCACTCACAGAGCTCATTACTGTGCACACACAACTTGCATAGAAATCCCATTCAAGGAGGAAGTGTGGTAAGTAATGAAAGGGTTGAGGTAAAATGTGTAAGAATTGTTAAATGTTAAGAGGGTTATCTGCACTAAATCTTCCCCAAATTCACAATAAAAAAGTTGCTTTTTGCTTAAGGTGCAGACAAATCTTTTCTATAAGGAGCAATTAGGGTTGTGGAATCAAGATTGAGTCAGAGATTCTCTGAGCTGCAGCCCACTGCCCTTAGCCTGCTCCATCTGGACAAGACCCTCCCATGCTTTTGAATGGGCATCCAGGTCCACAGCAGCAATTCACCCTTTATCTCCTGGGTTTCCTTCTCAGTTCTTTTTTTAATGTAGTGTGACATAGACAAATGGGATCATGTAAGGGCTCAGCACTCTCCCCACCAGCTTCCATTCAACCTCACTGCCACCAAATTAGACTTAACCTTCTTACTGATTTCCATTTCAGAGGCATTCATTGACACACAAAAACACTGACATGGAGACAATTCTGATTTATAGTGACCCTGGAGAAAGAAGAGAAGTGGCCCTTTGAGGTTTCCAAGGTTGTAAGACTCTAAGATAGCTGACTGCTGCATCTTTCTCCTCCAGAGCAACTGGTGAGTTCAAACAGTCAAACTTTCGGTTAACAGCTGAACATGTAACCACTGTATCAGCAGGCCTCCTGTGACAAAATAAAAAGGTAACAAAACATCGTCAACCTCCTGGATCCTTGAACTTCCTTTCTGACATTGGCATCACAAAAAACGTATGTGGTCAGTACTTCTGGGTTAATCAGACTTGAATTTGTCCACCAAAACCAACCGAGCTCACAAAAACTCTGAGCCACTGAGTTAAGGCCAACTCAGAGGAACCCTGTAAGACGGGATAACTGGCCCTGTGAATTTTCAAGACCGTAGCTGTTTAAGGGAGTAAAAACTCCACCTTCTTCCCATTGATTGGCTGGTGGTTTTGAACTGCTCAACTTTCAGATTCCAGGCCGACACATAACAACTACACATCAGGGCTCCTGTGTTTGTCCACGTGAACCATCAAAAAATAGGTAGTGTCTCCCGGTTTTGTTGCATATCTGTGTCCAAACAGATTCTGTTCATTCTAACTAGTTTTCCATCACAGGCTTTATTCTTCTGAAGTCTAGAATGAAGTTTATAACCTGGTGGAGAGTCAAGATACAGCACTCCCAAATCCTTCCCAGGGCATCAGTCATGTTTCCATTGAGAGGATAAGCTCACGGCCTTTTTCACAGCTCCAAGGGTGCTAGCTTCATTCACATTTTCTTCCTTCCTAATGCCACAGACTTTGGGTAATAGAAAATCAGGGAGTCTCTGTGTTTATAACTGAACCTAGAGCCTTAAGCCACATGTGAACACAGCAGCCATCTACACAAATCCCACAACTGCCTGAGCTCATGCAGGGCATACACAAACGTGTGAATATTCTCACAAGTACCCTTTGGTTATGTATCCCATAGAAAATAATTGATACCATGGGTTTTACAAGTTTAACTTGCCTATTTACTGGTCTATGACACACTAGATGCTTCAGCTTAAATATTCGCCTTGTACAAAATGTTTTCCTGGCAGCTTCACTTCTGTGTCCTTGTGTCATAGGGCAATGGCTTGCATGATGTCTTGATGCTGGATATGCAACTGATATCTCTAATATCTATAAGATGACCTGTAGTAGTCAGGCTTCAGCAGAACTTCAAGATCAACATAGACTCGGGGGTAGAGGATTGTCTCAAAAGAAGTACATTCAGAATGCACCTTAGAAATAAGGATGGTGAGACTTCATGTTAAGTACTTCACACATGCCATCAGGAGGGAGCAGTTGCATAGGACATTGTGCTTGATAAAGTGAAAGGTCAATGAAAAAGTAGAACACCCTCAATGGAATGGATTCACTTGGTGCTAGTAGCGATGAGCCCAACCATGGCAATGATTGTGCAGATGGCTCAGGTCTGGGTAACATCACATTCGAGTGTACATAAGGTCAATATGAGTCAGAACTGACTGAATGACACACAAGGACAATAATAGTAGTAAATAATCAATTTCACTGTGAAGAAGTGTCCTTGAGCAAGCAATATGATTTCATAGCAGAGTTTGTATGGAAATTTTTAAGCAAAATAAAACCTGGAATATTCTAAATCATCTTAGATAGCAAAAGGACCTTAAAAAGGCCTTAGAATTAATATGGGAACCAAAATGAAGACTGCCTTGGGGGTGGAATATAGCTAGTTCCCTTGACAACTTAGAATGTACACATAGGAACTAGAACATAATCTAGAATACCTGGAACAGAATTCCCACAAAATGCATCATTAAAATTGTTCCCAAAGATGGGCCCATTATTTTCTTTTATAAGCTGGTATGAGAAGGAATATAGATTCTACTGTGATAAAGACTCAAATAGAATATTGTGTTAGTCTGGGTAGACTAGAGAAACAAATTCATAAACATGCACATATATATAAGGGAGAGGTTTTTATGCGAGAAGAATTGAACATTGAGAAAACAGCCCAGTCCAGTTCAAGTCCATAAGTCTGATGTCTGATATTACTCTATAAGTCCTCTTCATACTCACAAAGCACATGCTATGACACCAGGACAATCACAGGCCAGTGGGAGCAGAGTCTTGTGTATCCAACAGCGTAGAAGCATCTCAGAGTTGGCAGGGGTCTCCTGTGGATCCTCCAGTTTCCAGGGCTCAGGGTCTATCAGCATGCTGCCATGTGTCTTGTCAGCTGCAATGTCTCTCAGGGAGTATGTCAATAGAAAGTCTCCAAGGAAGTGAACTGAGAGAGATAATGTTTCCGCCTCCAAGAAGGAATTACTACATTTCCCAGAATTCTCAGAGAAGAAGGCCATGCCCACACAGAGGTTTCATTGGCTACCTCCTGATTGACAGACTAGACTCCATCCCTACACTCTTAATCCTCAAATTGACACCAGATTAGGTGACTGCCACAAATATTAAGCAAACCACAATTGTCATTGATGCTGGTACAATCTGCCTTAAGGTTCCAAATCATTGCTCTATTCTCTTTATGACCCGATGTAATTTATTACATCTAATTGAACCACAAATAGAATTGTAAGGTAAAATCACACTAAAAGGTAGAAATGGCACGGGCTTCTACTTTTTATGTTCTATATGTGTTTTTAGATGGGAAGACAAGGGGTGGCTTTAAAAAGTTCATGGAAATTTTCATTATCTTTTCATTCCATCTTTCCAAACTTTTTAAAGCACACTCCTAAATTAACTACTCCATGAACAGGAAGAAGCAAAAAAAATCAAAACAAGTTTAATCCTGGGACCTGAGCCAATGCCAGGTGTAAGAGGGGTCAGCATTTAGGTCCTACAGAAATGTCCACAGTTCGATCTCCACCTAATGGCCCCATGCATCAAACCATGGGTTTTCTGGAGCGTACTGGAGAGTTCTGTCATGACAAGTCCAGAATTTTTATGAAAGACCTCCTCCTGTTTCAGCTGTCTTGACCCTCAGGAGCAAGTCAACTCTGTATTTGTGCTTGGTTTCATGTACTTTTATGTTTCATCATACTTTTTAGTAAGTTACTAGTTCTCTGACAAATGTGTAATTTTTTTATAACTTGGAAGGTACTCTGAGACACAATTCCTTTCAGCTCTAAGGGATAACTGTTTGGTTGGGTTACATGCAGCAGGGGATTCTGTAGAGATGGTCAAGGCTGGTTCTTCACCTTGTCCGCATCTCCATCAGTGGATTTGTACTCTAACCATTCTGGGAGGAAGGCTAGAAACAGGAGGTATGAGAGATCTCTCCTGATGCCTACTTCATTGAAAGCTTCAGCCCCTTTTTGTTTGTCCAGGTCTTCTCCCACTCCTTCTCTCTACACCTAGATCAAACACTCCTTATTACATTTACTCCCAAACCCTCCTCAGCAGGTCAAAAGCAGGCTGCCTTCACAAATGATTAATTGATAAGAGATAGAACAGACAAATAGCAAAAGCTATTACTGTATATACTCATGTATAAGCCAAGTTTTCAGCACATTTTTAAATGCTGTTTTGTGATAAAATTAGGTGCCTCAACTGATATTCAGGTTGGCTCATACTCGAGAATATATGGAATGTTTTAAACAATTGACCAGCACACATACACAACACTACAAGTGAAAATTGCTATAGTTTTGATTCAGCAGATGTGTTCAGAAGTTCTTGAGAGATATTTTTAAAACTGATTTTGAAAAAAAAAACAGTTGATACTAACTTTTACCTGGAGGACTCCAAACTCCTTTCTGATCAAAATTAGTGCACACACTTTTAAAGCTATATGTTTTACCTTTTTATTAAACAAATTAGTGACTTGTAAAAAAGTGCTATGAATAAGAACAAAAGCAAAATTCAACACTCAACTTACTACTCAAACACCATTATTGATTCTCAAGAGTATTCTAAGATTCAAAAATCAAGCCACCAAAAATTCTCACTGCAATGAAGTGAATGATGACACAAGTGACCATGTGAATTTCTGAGACTATAACTCTTTAGCAAAGTAAACCCCATATTTCCTGCATAGTATCTCCAGTGGATTTTTAACTGCTGAACTTATAGATTATAGCCCAATGCATAACCACGGTGCCACCAGGACTCCTTATTCTAGGCAAAGATTTAAAAAATCATTTTTGCTTTATGATATATATAATTTTACTTCTTGTTTTTACTTTATAAGCCACCCATGTAAATATCATACACATGCATATAAAGAACATAATGTACATGGGAAACCCATATATAAAAGGGCTGTGCAATTTGATGAAACCATAATTTATGCACTATTTGAGTTAAGTTACAGCATGTATTATGAATGTTATTAAATGGTTTTAAACATCATCATTAGAATTTTTCAACGCACATTTTTATTATTGTAAAAGCATTA
>PVJH01035638.1:0-19467 GCA_004026705.1 Nesogale talazaci
TGGGCCACAGTCCCACGCACAACCACTATGCCACCGGGGCTCAGCCCCCCATGTGACTTTTTTATTGCAATAATTATGAAACAAAAGTTTGGGGATGATAAAAGTATTTTGTTCCTTCATGTAAACCATACAATTTTACCAATAATTCATCACATATAACAAATGACATAGTCATGAAAACATGACTATTAGTTATCACTAATTAATTATAATGGTTACTTTTTACCCTTACTTAAACTCAGAGGTTAAAATTATCTAATTATATTATTCATATTTTATTCATTGAGTAGGTGATAATCCAAAATTGCACAATCACCCTTTAATATCCATGGGCAATTTATTCTAGTCCCTTCTCTTGCATGAATACCCAAACCCACATATTGAATTTATATGCATATAGTCGCTGCAGATTTTCTTGTATAGTTAGATCATCTCTCACAACCAAAACTCATTTTCACTGAGTTGAACCTCCCAGTGAATTTATAAGACATGGTAGAATCACCCCTGTGGGTTTCTGGGACTATAAATCTTTTCAGGAGTAGAAAACCTTTTCTCTCACTTGTAAAGCTGGCTGTGTTTTCAAACTGCTATCCTTTTCATTAAAAGCCCAGTGCCTAGCCACTACAGTGTCAGGACTCCTCCTGAATTTGTCTCTAGAATTCCTACAATATCTAGCACAATGTTAATGCTGTGCAAATTGTAAACAAGTCAACAGCTTTCACTGCTTCCATTTAGCTGTTGTGGGGATTACTTTGACACGGAGTCATTTTGCTTGCTGCTTTCCTAATTTCAACCCATAATTAGTTAAATCTTAGGATAGGGAACTTCGGATACAGAAGACTGCCAGTATTATCTTTCAATGTTGATGCCATAAATAATTTAGTAGGTGAGAGAACAGCTTGGATTGAATATCTTTTAGAAAATCTGACAATTTTTCAGTTAAACTGAGTTCTCATCCTGGCTACAAGTCAAACTGAGTTTGGGTTGCTTAAGTAACTGATGTACTGCGATAAGCCTAGGACTCAAAACAAACTGTATCACTGCAATGTTTGTCAAAGATATTTCACATATCTCTTATTTTCAGAAAGTCCAAAAATCTAGCAAATCTGTCTACTGATTTTTTTTCCAGGAGAATTAATTTACCTTCTGCTGCAAGACTTATCTGAGAACTCTCCATCTGTTTACAAAAAAAAAAAATTTTTTTAAATGGTTCTACATTTCTGTAAACATTTCAATGTTCAAAGCCATGGGTGGTTTACATCGAGGAAGCATTAAGGTACAATAGCACTTCTCAGTCTATATGCTTTAGTGCTTGTTTTGTGTATTTGCCAAGAACAATAAAGTTTTACAATGCAACCAAGAGAAGGTTACCTTATATTTGGAAACAGATAGCACAGTCATCGGAGGATCTGCTTGTTCTCAATGTCATTTTGAAACCTGATGAGCACGAACATTTTTTAAGTTTTCATGGAGTGTACATTGCTCAATGGGTTTCAACTCCACTCTTTTATAGGTATTTGGTGAGTGCTAATTAAAATTCAGAGAGAGTATGTCATATTGGTACATTGAAATTTATGAAGCTAGTACTCTAAGAAATTAAGATAGCCCACCCTGAATAGTGAAAGCATAAAAAACAATAAAAGCAAATCATATGACATACAAAATTCTACAATAAGATCCACAATTAGGTATATGGATAAACTTGCAGGCTGAATGGACATGTGAGGGGAGTAATCCCAAAGCATGTAAATTTGGCAGAGGCAATTTGTACATAGGTATTTATCTTTGCTACAAATTTATCCATGCATGAGGGCAAGCCTACAAGTGGCAAAGGTATGAAAACTTCTGAGACATAAGCAAACACTGAATGAGTGAGTTGCTGGGCCTGGGGGCTAACTGCCGTAGTCTTAGGGGGCATCGAGGTCAATTGATGTAGGATAGTTGACAACAACAAGCTCTACATCAGGAGTCCTCAGACTTTCTAATTAAACAGGGGTCAGTTCACTGTCCCTCAGAGCAGTGGAGGGCGGGACTCGAGCTAAACCAACAACTCTGCAGTCCCAGGATGCGTCAGATGCTAAACAGGTGGCAAAACCACCCAGAAGGCCAGATAAATATCTTTGGTGGGTCGCATCTTCCTTGGGTGACTAGTGACTGGGAGCTTAAAAGTTAGCGAGTGGCCAATCAGAGTGCAACAATGGGTTTCTCCCTCTCTGGAGAAAGGAAGAGTTTTGATAATCAAAGGAACATGAAAATATTTACTCTAATGGACTAATAAATTAACAATATCTGTCTCCAGGGTTCAGAGACTAGAACTAGATGATGTCTGGTTATGATTATTCACTTCTCTGATATGGACAGGGTTAGAGAAAAAATGTGGATGAAAAATTTTAAATCAGGCTGAGCCCCGGTGGCGTAGTGGTTGTGCGCGGGACTGCGGCCCACTGGGAGGGAGGTTCGATTCTAGCAGTGGGGCTGGACCTCCTACTCCCACCACCGGAGAGCAGTGATGCCCCCCCCTCCAAAAAAAAAAAAGAAAAAATTTAAATCATAAAAAAAGACTAGTCTTTCTGATTGGAGACAGATGAGAGGAACTTCAAAAATGTCCTTAGTTATCCTGTCGGTCTGGAACTGAACTTCTATTGGTGAATCAATTTTCAACAGAAATATAGACAAGTTTAAAGAAGCAACAAAAAGGCTGAGCCTCCTAATCCCACCACCAGGGCAGTGATGCCTAAAAAATAAATAAATAAATAAAAAATTAAAAAAAAAATAAAGAAGCAACAAAAACACATCAAACTCCAGACTCACTCTCTCTGAGTTGGTGCTGATTCCTGGAATATAGGAGAGAGCAGAACCTCCCCTGTGGCTTCTGAGCCTGTAACTCCTCCATGGAGCTGGAAGACTCGTCGTTCTCCTGGGGAGCAGCTTGTGGCTTCAACCTGATGTCCTTTTATTACCAGCCCAACGTGCAGACGGCCATGCAATCAGGCCTTCTTCCTTTCTGGCTGTTAGATTGACGGAGCAGCACTTACCCCAGAACTACGTTCAGAAAAGTTTGGAATGGAGGAAGAATGGAAATACAGAACACTGGGAAGCAGTCACATTAGTCATGCTCTATTTGCAAAGAATGAGATGAAACACTTATGTATGAGTTGTTGAATATAAAGCTGATTATCGGCTCTATAAATCTCCACCTCATTCATAATGCAAAAGAAAAGCACACAAACAAAACTATTGCTAATCATGAACTCTTAATAAAGTATGCATTATTATTTTTTCATAGATTACACCATTTACCCTTCACCCATGTCTCCCTTCACCCATGTCTGTTGTTCATCATCCTCTGGGGAGTGGGGGGGAATGCCATGTCTCATGGTGTGATCGACGCTGTGGTCCCCTCTGTGCACTGGCTGCTCTGAACAGGATCATTTTCCTCAGGGCTTCGTGGGCCAGGGTGTGGTTTGTTCTCTCTCTCTCTCTCTCTCTCTCTCTCTCTCTCTCTCTCTCTCTCTCCTTCCCTCTTAGTTTGGTCTCATGTGTTCTGAGCAGATCTGTCCCACTCCTGAACTGTATCTTCAGTGCAGTCCACTGTAGTGAATTATTCTGGGGAGGGGTCCACCAACCTGGGCTTGGGGCCTGCCCTGCACACCTCCCTGTTTCATACTGCTATGTTGCTTTCAAGTCTTGGGGCACCAGGTTGAGGTTTGAAGCCTCTCTCCCTTTCCTGCAGAGACAAATAATACCCTGCCCATGGGTGAGTTAGTGCTTGTTCCCCTCCCCCATGCCTTCCTTTTTGTTTTCCCCTTCCCCTTCTTTTAGTTGGCTGCCCTATGCATCCCTGGCTTGAGGCTGCACCTACCAGAGTGTCTGGACCTCACCCTGGGAATTTATGCCTAGGTAGCTTTTCTTCTATGTTCCTTGTGCTTTTCAAGCTTACCTCAGTGGACTCATGGTGTACTGGTCCTTTTGTGCTTGCCTTACTGCATAATTTCTTCCAACTCTTCCTATGAGATGATACGCTTATTCTCCCTACCTGCTTCTGAGATGGCTGATTTTACACTCACCAAGAGGGCAGTCACAATAAACTCTGTTAAGATTCATTCACAGCTTAATCACAAAATCCGTCAAATATCTTCCCCTACCTTCTTACCCAGAGCCATCAGGAAAATCAAAGTCATTTGGTGGGAGTAACCAAGTGTAGGACTAGAAGAGCTACAGCAAAAGAGTCGCTGCAATGCATACCTAAAGATGTGTAATCATCTTTGACCTAAAAATAGAATTTATGCATATGACAACACTAGCATTTCTGTCAGAAGGAAGAGGAATAAGGTGACTAAAGCACTTTTTTTATAACTCAAGTAAAAGGTGAAGATATTAACTTTGGGCTTAGAGATGTGTAATATATATATATATATATATATACATATATATTGCTTTTTGTGTGTGTATTATATATTTTTAAGTGTGTCAAAAATAAGAGAAATAGATGTTTAGCTTCCGAATTAGGAAAGGAATTAAAAATAAACAAAATTACACAAGTAGATATGTGGTGATCTTAAATTGCTTCATATGGCTTTTCTTTATATCGCATGTAAGTAAGATGTGGAGGACCTGAACTTGAACACTCATCACTGCTGCCATCCTGTTGCTCATAAGAATGAGCCACCTCAGAAGCGGAGAAAGGAATCCCAAAACCATCGAGAAAGAAGAGACATTGGCAGATTGTATGTGCGCTCCCTCCCTGAAGAGGCAGAGGCAACAGAAATTGCAGCACCAAGACCATGAGTTAGAACAGAACAGCAGGAGAAAGATTGTGAAGCCCCGTGGCGTGGCGATGGGTGCCTGGCCCATGGAAGCAGAAGCCACAGGATTGAATGATGGAGAGCTAAGATCAAAGAGACCGGACTACTGGCTGAGAAGAGACAATGTAGCCAGAGATAATTACATCCTTACATTATGTTACTTATTAGTTTCCTAATAAGCTCTATGGTCATGACTATTTTCTGTGAGTTCCATGTGACCATTACTATGCATTACTGGATGCAAAAATATATTGAAAGAAAAAGTGCTTATATTATATATAGGTTAAAACTAAATCCATATGTGCACAAATAGATATAAATATGAATATAACTGTAGATACACATATATTGCTATAAACTACTGAAGAATCAGCACTTGAAAATATGAACTTGGTGGCAGACATGAAGCTAGTTATCACATGATAGATTACTGAAAGGTAAACAACCTCTTCATTACAAGTACCTTTTTCTTCAACCACTTAATGGTGACTATGCATGTTGATCTCACCAGGTGAAATGCCCAGAAATCCAGTTGATTGTATCTGTGAACAGAGACCAGGAGAAGCACAATATCAACAGCAACCAGGCCAGTAGCCAATGTGGAATCAGTCAATTTCTTATATGGAACGTCAGTTTGTTATTAAGAAAATGCAAACCAATTCACATCAGCTAAAATATAGTCTTGAGCACCTACTATCTGAATTTAGAGATTCTTTCAAGAGCAGATACCATGCATTGAAGAGCAATGACTGAACACCAGATAAGTTCACGAAGTGAGAAAGCTAAAAGTCTTTCGAAAGACAGAAACTTGTTATCAGTGAGACCAGTTGCTGGAAGAGCACATCATGCAGGATAGAGTCGAGGGTTAACAAAAAATAGCAAGATTTTCAATGAGTTGGCCACTGCATGTCTGTCAGTCTGTCATACTGTGGTAGATTGAGTGTTGCTGTGATGCTCCCAGCTATCTTGCTGGCACTGTCAATGCCAGCAGGGTGACACAAGGTGAACAGGCTTCAGGTGAGCTTTCAGATAAGAACAGACAGCGAAGAAGGCTCAGTCTCCATTTCACAGGAAGGGGAAGATGAATCCTTATGCATAACTTTGAAACATTGTCAGGCACCAAAGGCCTAATGAGTGGAATCAAAACACTGTAAGAGATAGTGGCAGAGGATGGGTTCTTCTGGTCAGAGGGCCCTCGAGATGTGACAGAGGAGGATTTACTATCTCAGAAGGGGAATTGATCATAGGGACTTGAGTCTGCTACACCTTGCAACAGTGGAGCTTTGGGGATCTTCATTTGCATGACTCAAAGCAAGGAGAACCGGGATAGAGTCTCTGGCAGGAGAAGGATGGGGTCTCCAGCAGGGGGAGGTATAGATGCACCCAGTGGAAGAGGTATAGATGGTGCCACCCCGGGAGCAGGGCAAACAGAAGCACATACTCTGCAAAGAACTGTGCAAAGGAGAAATGGACGGGGATATCATAAGGACTTCCGGGAAGATGGTGCTGATGGAGAGACAATGTCTGCAGTTCCTTCTAAGTGGTCACCAATCTCTGGTGACGGAACCAATTCGGGGGATTCTGACCAAGCCCTGGTCTCCCAGTATCCCCAGGGGGGCTATTGTCATTTCCACCATAAGAAGCACAGCTGTACTTCTTAAAATATGCTTCCCCCTGGGTTTCCCTGCAACTGTGACCCATGCACTTTGATCCCTATTACTTCCCAGCACTCATGACACACAGCCTACTTCCTTGTTCTACCCAGTGCTCCCATGTGTTGAATCCACCACCCCACCCCCCGCCCCCACACACACACATGTCACAGTGCCTTGCATGTTCTGACAACCATCACACCTTGATCCCTTCAGTAGCTCCCCCTGACAAACTGCCCATGCCTGCTGGTCACCCACCTGTGCCATCTTGCAGCAAGTATGCACCTGCACCACACCTCCTGACACCCTCCACCACTCACACCTTGTGCTCAAAATAGGCCCAGAAGAGTTTGTCCCTCAGGCTGAGCCCCGGTGGCATAGTGGTGGGGTGTAGGACTGTGGCCCATGGGCTTGGTGGTTCAAATCCAACAGCAGCTCTCCAAGATCAAGGCTTGGTAACTCCCTCGACCTCCAGAGGGCAGTGATGCACCTCCCCCCCCCCAAAAAAAAAAAGAGTTTTCCCCTCTAGGGTAACAGAAGATTTCTGTGCGGACTTCTGGAAGCCTGAACCTTGGAGACTTCAGAAACTCTGAATCACAAATGGGACAATCCCATTGTTGAGCCCCTGCATACGCTCCTAATTGCAAGGGCACAACAGATAGATAACGGCAGCTTTCTAAGGAGAGAAGCAGCCCTTGTGAGACAGAGACATGACTGAAACCCATGACATAGCATGCTCTGGGGAGTTATTAGACTTAATCTTATTAGCTCTGAGAACGAAGACACAGAGTTCCTTTCCTTGCCAGAGTAATTGAAACACAGCACATTAAGGTAATTAGGTCACTTTCCCCACCCCTGTTGAGGTAGCCAACAAGCATGACATTGCACTGGTCTTAGCCAAACGATCTTCTAATGAGAAACCCTTCCTCCCTGGGCACCAACTACAATGGCCTATATCTACCCTGGGACCTGATGTAAGTAGAGGACAATTCTGGGCTATGCAACAATAAACTATACAGGGGCCATTTTTTATAAACACAAATCATTGAAAGATGGCACTATCCCTTTGATAATTTCCTGCCGTTAGTCTCTAGAACCTGCTTCTTACCTCAAAAATAACTATTATCCTCTAAATAGCCAAGTAACCACATATCTCCCATATCCCATCTGACCAACTCATTAAAAATTAACACACTTAACAGGAAGGCTTCCTAAGACTAACACAGCTAAGTAAAATACACTCCTTTGCACCTACATCATATATTTTGTATTCACCCAGCTAACACACCCTCACTATGTATGCACAATACCTTTACTGGAGCCTAGCTGATCCTCCCTATCCTGGAGAGACAGCCCCTTTTCCTAACAAATCACAAAAGCTGACACAGCGAATCAGTGCATCCACAATGTTATGCAGACAACAGTCAACATGAACAGATATCACACACACACACACAAAATCTAGAGAAAAATAAAAATTTCTGAAGATGACCTGGAATTGACAATTTGCACAAAAGAAGCAGTCTGTGAATTGCCAAATTGAGAATTGAAGAGAAGGCTGCAGAGAATTGAACCAGAATTTAGGAATTCAAATCTGAAATCCCAAGAAAAAAAGAAAGCTACAAGAAGAAATTTAAGAGTCAAAGGATGAGAAAATAGAATTAATGAACAAGGTGAGAGATCTCTAGAACAGAATGGAAGAAATGGAAAATCGAATCAATGAACTCAAAGATAATCATGCAAAATTCAGCAACTACTGAAACAACCAATCAAAAACGTCAAAGAAACTGAAGTAGACCTGAGAGTGATGATGACTCCATAAAGCACAACAATATTCAAATTATTGAGGTCCTTGTGCAGGGAGAAGCAAATAAGCCTATGGCTAAAATGGTAGAGAATCCTTGTAAGAAATTTTCCAAATATCACAAAGATAGAGATGATAACCAGTAAGCTAAAAAAAAAAAAATCATTTACATTAACCTCCCCCAACCCCCGCAAAAACATATCAAGACATATAATAGTCAAATTTTCCAACTTAAAAAAAAAAGGAGGGCTGAGCCCTGTTGGCATAGTGGTTGTGCGCGGGACTGTGGCCCACTGGGATGGAGGTTCAATTCCAGCAGTGGGGCAGGGCCTCCTACTCCCACCACCGGAGAGCAGTGATGCCCCCCCCCCAAAAAAAAGGAGAGGAACAGGAAAGCATCTAGAAAGAAAAAAGTCACATATAAATAAAGAGTCAGCTCAGATCGCTCTACAAAGACCATGCAAGAAAGAAGACATTAAAGCAATATATTCCAAAAATTGAAAGACAATAAATGTAACCCAAGAATCCTTTATCAAGAAAAGGTTCTCATCAAATTTGAAGGAGAAATAAAAGTTTTCTCAAATAAGGAGGCATTTAGAGAACACGTAAAAACAAGAATTGAAAAAAAAAAAACACAACAAAACTATCCAGTCCCTTTTTTTAGAAAATCAAATACCATAGCACACAAATGTGAGCTAACCACAGGGGTAAAAAGTACCCCGAAACCAAGGTCACGGGCCAGTAGGTGGAAAGTCTTGTGGATCCAGAGGCAGTGGAAGTATCACCGCACTGGCATGTGTCTCATGTGACTCCTCCAGTCCAGGGATCTGGCTTCTTCAGAGTAACTCCATGTGGCTGGTCAACAGGAATATCTCCAAGCGAGACAAATTAGAGAGAACATCTGGCCTCCAGTGTGCTATTTATGTCCTTCATAACTCCAAATGAGGTCATTAAGCTGCAACCTGACAGGCTAGACTGCCACATACATTGAATTTTAACTAGCTAGAACCCGCATAAAAAGACTAAAAGCACACTGGATTAGATGGAAATATTCAGTGATCTGCTGCCTTCAAGAGACCCATCTCAAACTCACAGACAAAAGCTGACTAAAAGTCAAAGATTGACAAAAATTTACCATGATAGTGGCAATAAAAAATACTAAAACAACAAAACAAAGTAGCAATATTAATCTCTGGATAACAAGAGAAAATACTGGGCATTACCTAATGCTCCAGGGGTCAAAAGACCAAGAACACATAACCATAATGAATGTATATGCATCCAAGGAAAGATCCTCAAAAATTCATTGGTCAAATAATAAATCATTAATACCTAACTTTCAATAAAAATATCAACAGGTAAGAAACTCACTAAAGATATGGAAGAACTGAACTAGATAATCAATCAATCAACTTGACCTCATAGATATTTATAGAGTCCTCCATCCAACAGAAAAACACACACACTTTTTTTCCCCCAATACACATGGCTCATATTCTAGAATAGACCACATGCTGGGACATAAATCAAGCTTGAGAAAATGAAAACAAACACACAGATCATTCAATCCATCTTCTCTGCAATCCATCTTCACTACACTATTAAGCTGGAAATCAAAATAGAAAGAATAGACAAAGAAGTACAATAACTTCTAGACTCAGCAATTCACATCTCAAAAAGGAATGGATAATAGCCCAAGTGAGAGAGGAAATGTATAAACTAACAAGAATCCAAACCTTTTTGTATGAAGCAAAAGCAGTTATCAGAGGTCATTTTACTGAAGCAAAGATACACATAAAGAAATAGTAGAGAATCATGGTCACCACTACAACACAGGGCCACGATCATTTAGAACAGAAGCAATAACATAATCCCTCAAACATCAAGAGAAAAGAAATCAGGAAAATAAGAACAGAAATAAAAGAGCTGGAAAATACTACCTAAATTATTGCATAAGGACATTAAGGACTTGAATAAACCCATAGATAAAAAAGAGAAATAAAGTCATCAAGAGATTCCCCACTAAAAAAAGTCCCAGACCAGATGCTTCACAGCAGAATTTTACCAAGTATTGAGAGCTGGCACCAAAATCCTACAAATCCTTCTAGAACATTGAAAAGGACAGAAAACTCACAAAATCATTCTGTAAAGCCAGCATCCAGCATAACTCTGATATTGATACTGGGCAAAGGATCCACAAGGATAGAGAACTACAAGCCTATATCTCTCATGAACATAAATGCAAAAGCCCACAAGAAAGCATTCCTAATTGAATTCAACAATATACCAAAAAATAATACATCATGGCCAAATGGGAATCAAACCAGAGATGCAGTTTAATAATTGAAAAATAATGTAATCCATTCTGTTAACAAGAAAAAGAATGATAAACATATAAGCATATCAACTGATGCAGAAAAAGCATTTGATAATATACAACACTCATTCTGAATAAAAACTCTCAAGAAGATGCGATTGAAAAAGAAAATTCTCAATGTAAGATAGATCATAGGAAAAAAGCCAGTATTACATTCAAAGTTGAGTTGAAAACATTTCCACTAATTAGAGGAATCAAACAAGGATATCCCTTATCCCCACTTTTATTTAACATTGTGCTAAAAGTCCTAGCTAGAACCATACCACAACTGTAAGTGATAAGGGGAAGGTCCACTACAAAATGGATTGACAGTGACTGCAACAATGGGCTCAAGCAAGCAACATTTGTGAGGTTGGCATAGAATGGGTAGGGCATTGTTCTGTTGTACCTAAGTTATATATGTGAGCCAGAAACAACTTGACAGCGCCGAACAGCCAGCACAGCAGCATTGAGAAAACTTGATACAGTGATTGCCATGGGTCAAACATAAGAATCTGATGATGATGTGGAATCAATGTGTTAAAGAAAAATTACTTGATACAGCTCTTCTGTCCATGTCTTCGTAACTCCTATCAAATGATTTGGTGGTACTATGTCAATAAGGTGTGTGACTCACTGATAGAGGAGAATGGTTCCTTTGAGTAGATAATCCATTGTGTATAAGGAAACAAAGCAAGAACAGTGGATTTCTGGGCACTGCAAGGAAGAGCTTAAGCAGGAAGTGTATAAATCCATGCCTAAAGTGAGAGACTCAGTAGAGGCAATGCAAACAGATGTAAGCAAGAAGCCAAGGAGGCAAAATAGATGAACAGTACTGAGACTATGAGATTGTGAGGGCGAGCAGCAGAAGACCTCCTGTGTCTTCCCACTAGATTCACTCAAGGTGGTTGAGAGATTGAGGACCAGAAAGAGACATTTGGCTGCTGGCTGAGGAGTCATTGCTATAGACCAAAAATGGTCTCTTCAATATTTTCTGACCCTGGTTTGTGGTAACCTGTTAATTTCCTTAATACCTCTCATAATTGTTTTAGTGTTGTCTGTGAGATGTTTGTGGCCATTCTAATGAGTTAAAGCACCAAGACAAAATGGAACCAGGAACCAGCAGCGCTGTGGAGGGAAGATGTGTTCTCAGAAGAAAGAAGAAAGGCGTATGAAGGCAGGACTGACCTCTAGTTCATGACAATAAGCCTTGTGAGGTGAAGGGATGGGTTCTTCTGGTTCACTTCTGGAGGAGTGAGTTGTGGCCTCCACATTTTTTCTCAATCTAATAGTTGTAATCTCTTCATCCATAGGGATATTCTGAGTGTGAACTACTTGCTTCTTTTTTTAATTAAAAATCATTTTATTACAGGCTCGTACATCATTTTTCCAATACGTAAATAAACATACTGTGACAAGAACCCTTGCACGTCTGCTGCCATCATCATTCTCCAAACATCCGCCCTTTTCCCCAGCCCCTGGTGTTGGTTCCTCCAACCCTCTCTTATTCCCTTGCTTTCCCTCCCCCATCAACCCTCAATACTTTATAAATTATTATTCTGTCGTATCTTACCCTGCCCAACACCTCCCTTAACCCACTCCCCCTTGCCCGTCCTCCAGACAGGTCATATGTAAATCCTTGCAGTTGGTTCCGTCTCTACCCCACCTTCTTTCCACCCATCCAGTAGTATCAATCTAACAACCCCCTGAACTACTTGCTTCTATCCACAACAAATACTTCTGAGAGCAGCAGTCCAGAGAACAAAAGCAGCATTGCATTTGGTGAATCTACTTCTCAAGATCTTTTCAGAGCACTGAAAAGTAAAGATGCTACTTTGAGGAAGAAGGTCCATCCAATTTAGGCCACAAAACTTTCAATGGCCTCACAGGTATGTGAAAATTGGACACTGAATAAAGAAGCCCTAAGGATAAATGGTGAATTTACATAGTGATGCTGGAGGAAACTATTGAAAGTATTATGGACTGCTCAGAAGACAAATAGTTGTGTACCAGAAGATAGACAGGGAGAATAGTGCCCCCTAAAAGCAAGGATGGGGAGAGTTTGTCATAAAAAGTTTGTACATGCTGTCAGGAGAAACTAGTCCCCAGAGAAGGACATCGTGCTTAGTAAAGACGAGCAGTGAAAAACTGGAAGCACCTCAACCAGATTTGGATGGCATCATGGTTGCCACACTGGGTTGAAGCATACAATTGTAAGGAAAGATCATGACCGGGTACCTTTGTGGTGCATACGGTCTCTATGGGTAATAATCAACTAAGCGGCACCTACAGTTACCGATGATATTACCAAATCCCTTCCTGATGTAAACAGTGCATGTTTCTTCACATTTTTTTCTTGATCAATTTTGTTAAAGGTATACTAATATTTTCATAGAACCAGATAAGGCATTGTTAGTTTTATTGAGTGTTTCTGCCAATGTTGTATTGCTATTCCATTTTCTTAATTGCCCCCTTTCATTTCTGTTCCAGTAATATCCTAGCCCAGTCTTACATCCTGTTTCTATGGTGGACCATTCCAATTGTGTTCTATGAACTGAATGATTCGTGTAGAAGATAGTTTCTCTAAACATTTAAAACCTTTCTATTTCTCTGAGGGTAGATGAAATGATATTATCATGATCTTCAAAGCACCATATCCTCAAATCTTACTCTGTTGTTCTCTCTAACATCACCCCTTTAGTTCTGTGTCAGGCTGGGTTCTCTTAGAGAAATAAAATCAGGACACTATTAATTCTTTTTATATATTTATATATAGAGAAAAGTATATAAGATAAGAAAGAAACAGTTAACTATAAAGCAGTAAAGATTGCTCGATGCGTGAGGCAGCTAGAAGACTAGCAATCCTTCAAGTCTTGAGGGCCGCTGAGTAGTCCTCTGCAGAACAATCCAGACTATCTGGTCACAGGCAGCAAACAGCAGAGCAGGTCACCCATAGTCAGCCAGATGACAGAGTCCAACAGTTCCCAGTTCAAGAGATGTATATTCCAGTAGCATGGCAAAGTAGGGCTTGAAGGATCCTCAACTCACAACTCCACAGTCCACGATTAGGTGTCCCACGGGTAGTGTTGCTTGGAGGTCGAGGCACAGGATGAACAACGCAGCTCTCTGGTCCGAAGATCTGGAAGCAAGAGAGAAGGCGTGACTCACTGAGCCCTTCCAATCTCTGCCCTTCAATTCATCCTATGTGTTCATTGGCTGTGCCGTCGCAACAGAGACACCAATCTTCTGTGGACATGTTGGCATAACAAATTAGCCATCACAATCTACCCCTTGCCAACATGGCACCTGTACACAATTTTTTATCCATATAGAATTTCCAGACATCAATTAAATCAAACTTATACTTAACATCAAACATCTATCATACATATAAATGAGAACACACTGAGTCCAATTGTAGCTGATATATCATATATGAGCAAAGAAAAGATTCAATAAGCTCATAAACAGAAAATACATGAATAATCACAAACCTCACTTCTGGAATTGATCACATAGTCGTAATTGGTAGGCAGAACTACCAACTTCTAATATCCATTCTGTATTACCTTTGCCCTCAGCAATCACTTCAGCTGGTTGTGGTTTTTTGCCTGGTGAGGTGACCCAGATCTTCATTCCTGAGGGAATTAGATCATTAGATGTCCTGTAATGATAAGGTTGCTGTAATTTTCCATTAACTTTTATCACAGGGCATGGTGGCACTAAGAGTCGGCCTATGGGATCTCCTGGATTCCAGACATAATCCTCTTTACCTACATTATGTAACACCAGTCCAATTTCTTCTGGATAATCTGGATCAATCACACCACTCAGTACAGTGACACCCTTCCTGATCTGTTGACCCCAAAGCATGAGAAGCCCAATGTGGCCAGGGGGCATTCTCAGCTGCCAGTTCAGTGGAATCCATGCTGTGTTTCCAGGTGGGAGAGTTTCTTACTCCAGGACCAGGACTTCCAGTCCAGAAGAACATAGGGTTGCTGGGACACGAAGCAAAAATGCTGCAAATGGGTCAATAGGAGTGTTAGTGAGTGGTGCCACTACAGTTTCCACCCCTTGGTTCCTGGACCCATGAATCCTGACTATTGGAGACACAGCACCATATATTGGCCGCTGGTTTAAAGCATATACAGCTTCCTGGAGAACACTGCCCCAGCCTCGTAAGTTGTTGCCACGTAGTTTGCATCACAGTTGTGTCTTCAGGAGCCCATTCCATCATTCTATCAAGCCAGCTGCTTCAGGATCATGAGGAACATGATATGACCAGTGGATTCCATGGGCCTGGGCCCATTGCCGCACTGAATTTGCTGTAAAGTGAGTTCCTTGGTCTGAAGCAATGCTATGTGGGATGCCATGCCAGTGGATGAGGCATTCTGTAAGTCCATGAATGGTGGTTTGGGCAGAATCAGGGAAGGCAAATCCATATCCAGAATAGGTGTCTATTCCAGTCAAAACAAAGTGCTGCCCCCTCCAGTATGCGAGTGGTCCTATATAATCAACTTGCCACCAAGTTGCCAGTTGATCTCCCTGAGGAATTGTTCTGTACCTTGGACTTAATGTCAGTTTCACTACTGGCAAATAGGGCACTCAGCAGTGGCTGTGACCAAGTCAGCCTTGGTGAGTGGAAGTCCATGTTGCTGTGCCCATGCATAACCGCCATCCCTGCCACCATGACCACTTTGTTCATGTGCCCATTGGGCAATAACAGGAGTGGCAGAGGAAAGAGGAGGGCCAGTCTCCACAGTGTGTGTCATCTTATCCACTTGATTGTTAAAGTTCTCCTCTTCAGAGGTCACCCTTTGATAAGCATTCACATGAGACACAATTACATTTACATTTTGGGTCCATTCAGAGAGATCCAGCCACATACCTCTTCCCCACACCTCCTTGTCACCAATCTTCCAATCATGTTCCTTCCAAGTCCCTGACCATCCAGCCAAGCCGTTAGCCACAGCCCATGAATCAGTATACAATCTCACATCTGGCCACTTTTCCTTGTCGGTGAACTGAATGGCCAGGTGCACTGCTGGAAGTTCTACCCATTGGGAGGACTTTCCTTCACCACTATCTTTCAGGGAGATCCCAGAAAGTGACTATAGCGCTGCTGCTGTCCACTTATGAGTGGCACCTGCATATCGTGCAGAGTCATCCTTGAACCAAGCATGACTTTTCTGAGCTGGGAACTGTTGGACTCTGTCATCTGGCTGACTATTGGTGACCTGCTCTGCTGTTTGCTGCCTGTGACCAGATAGCCTGGATTGTTCTGCAGAGGACTACTCAGCGGCCCTCAAGACTTGAAGGACTGCCAGTCTTCTAGTCGCCTCACACATCGAGCAATCTTTACTGCTTTATAGATAGTTAACTGTTTCTTTCTTATCTTATATACTTTTCTCTATATATAAATATATAAAAAGAATTACTAGTGTCCTGATTTTATTTCTCTAAGAGAAGCCTGCCTGACACAAGTAGTACCAGGTGTGCTTCTAGAGAAATAAAATCGTAAATATGGGTTTCTTTGATTGGTTCTCCAATCTGATTAGTCTTCAGAGCACTGGTGATGCTAATTCTAAACC
Source organism: Nesogale talazaci (assembly GCA_004026705.1). Taxonomy (NCBI): domain Eukaryota; kingdom Metazoa; phylum Chordata; class Mammalia; order Afrosoricida; family Tenrecidae; genus Nesogale; species Nesogale talazaci. The sequence continues at coordinate 16,209 of PVJH01035638.1, forward strand.
TAAAGCTGTGGGTAATTTTGCCAATCCTACTAGTCCATGGTGTGAAATAGCCAAGCTAATAACTAAAGTAGGAGCACTGATGCATGGGGTGCTGGTTACAGGAGAGTCTCTGGGAGAACATATGTATGATATAGTCCAACAGTTTTGTCAAGATGCCAAATATAAGGAAGCTGGTTTTCTGGTACTTAAAATGGACTATGTGATTAAGGACATTGATTGCCTCAGGGCCTCAGAAGAATGCCTTAAGTGCCAACTCATGGACATTAAGGCTTTCTATCTGTGCTACAAATGAGAGCCCTGTTGCCTATAGTAAAAGAGCCGGTATAGCTGAGAACAAGGTCCGAAATCTCATTATGCAAATGGCTGAATTACAACGTCAGCTGAATGGCAGCTCTAGAGCAGTGTTGGAAGACAAAGTGAGGGCATTGATAGGAAAAAATTGGGACCTTGAAACATGGGATGGGAATACATGGGCTGATGATCCAGAAGAGGAAGATATTATGCCACCCTTAGAAACAAGTATTCCAGCCCAGTCAATAGATCTCCCCTCCCAGCTGAAGATAGTAGTCTACTATCAACAAAACAACTCACACCTGAGCAGATCAACCAACCTACTCAAGGTGAAATGCCAGGTGGGGCTGCATCTCTACCATTGCCTGAGGGAGATGACTTACAAGATTGTGCTCAGAACACCCAGGAAACACCATCACCATTGATAGTTTCTGCTAGACCTATAACTAAAATTAAGGCAAGGAAAGCTCCTAAGGGGGAGGCCGAGGTGATTACTCAAGAAGAAGTATGCTATACTCACAAAGACCTGCTCAAGCTTTCAAATAAGTACAAGCAAAAGCCTGGGGAGTATCCCTGGGAATGGTTACTGAGGGTGTGGGATACTGGTGCAAGAAATGTAATATTAGTCCGTCTGAGTTTCTGGATATGGGACCCCTCAGCACAGACTCTTCTTTCAGTGGTTCAGCGAGAGAGGCTAAGAGAGGAACCCACTCCTTCTTTGGCTGGTTCACTAAGGCATGGGCTGCCAGATGGCCTAGATTAGACCAATTTGAGGTGCCTGACCTACCTTGGTACATTGTAGAAGAAGGCATCCAAAAGTTGAGGGAAATTGGTATGGTGGAATGGATCTATCAGAATACTCCCATAGACCCTCAAAGGGAGTGTCCTGAGGACATATTCTTCACTACAACCATAAGGAATAAGTTTGTGAGATGGGCCCCAGCGTCTTTGAAGACTCCTATAATTGTTATGTTGTGTGCATCAGGATTAACTGTGGGAACTGCCTTAAGTGAACTCTGACATTTGCCCACGATGGGGCTGATTGGACTCCGTGGTGACAGAGAGCAAGTGTCAGCAGTGAATCAACGGAGACAGGGTGGACGTTATTATAATAGACAACAAGGCTTTCATGGTAATCAAAGCAGCCTGTCTCCAGTGGAATTATGGCATTGGCTACCTAGTCATGGTGTCCCTAGGAGTGAAATAGGTGGGAAACGTACAAAATATTTACATGACCTATACAGGCAGAAGAATGCTGGATCAGGTGAACAGAGGAATAGGCAGTCACGATCACTCAACCAATTCCCAGACCTGAGCCAGTTTACAGACCCACAACCACTTGAATGAGGGGAAGGCCGGGTCCCTTGGAAGAAGGACCCTGCCACATCACTGAAAGTTTATGCTGTTAGTCTTCTTCTAGCCTTCCCCAAAGGGATCTGTGGCCTTACACAAGAGTGACTGTTCATTGGGGAAAAGGAAATAATCAAACTTTTCAGGGATTACTGGACACTGGCTCTGAACTGACACTAATTCCAGGGGACCCAAAGTGTTTTGAAGGCCTGCCAGTCAGAGTGGGGGCTTATGGAGGCCAAGTTATTAATGGAGTTTTAGCTCAGGTATGCCTCACTGTGGGTCCGGTAGGTCCCCGAACCCATCTTGTGGTAATTTCCCCAGTTCCAGAATGCATCATTGGAATAGACATACTTAGTAACTGGCATAACACCCACATAGGATCCCTGAAATGTGGAATAAGGGCTATTATAGTGGGAAAGGCATAATGGAAACCATTAGAATTGCCATTGTCTAGGAAAATAGTAAACAAAAAGCAATACTACATTCCTGCAGGGATTGCAGAGATCAGTGCCACCAACAAAGACGTGAAAGATGCAGTGGTGGTGATTCCTACCACATCTCCATCTAACTCCTCCATTTGGCCTGTATAGAAGACAGATGGGTCCTGGAAAATGACAATGGATTATCGTAAGCTTAACCAGGTGGTGACTCCAATTGCAGCTCCAGTTCCAGATGTGGTCTCATTGTGTGAGCAAATTAATACTTCTCCTGGTACTTAGTATGCAGCTATTGATCTGGCCAATGCCTTCTTCTGGCCAATTTCAAAGGTTCACCAAAAGCAGTTTGCCTTCAGCTGGCTGGGGCAACAGTATACTTTCACAACTTTCCCCCAGAGATACATCAACTCTTCTGCCCTGTGCCATAAATTAGTCCGAAGGGACCTCGATCCCCTGTTTATTCCACAAAATGTCACATTAGTCCATTGTATTGATGACATTATGCTGATTGGATCCACTAAAGAGGATGTATCAAAGACTTTAGATTCATTGGTACAGCATCTGCGTCCAAGACGTTGGGAAGTTAACCCAACAAAGATTCAAGCACCCTCCACCTCGGTAAAATTTCTAGGGATCCAGTGGTGTGGAGCATGTCGAGATATTCCCACTAAAGTGAAGAACAAGCTATTGCATCTGGCTCCCCCAACAACGAAACAGGAGGCACAATGCCTAGTGGGCCTTCTCAGATTTTGGAGGCAACATATCCCTCTCTTGGGTGTTCTACTTCGAACTATTTATCAGGTGACATGAAAGGTCTCCAATTTTGAGTGGGGCCTGGAACAAGAAAAGGCTCTGCAACAGGTTCAGGCTGCTGTGCAAGCTGCTTTGTCACTGGGACCATATGATCCAGCTCACCCAATGGTGCTAGAAGTGTCAGTTGTTGATAAAGATGCAGTGTGGAGTCTTTGGCAGACCCCTATTGGTGAATCACAGCAGGACCATTGGGATTTTGGAGTAAAGTTCTGCCATCTTCTGCAGACAACTACTCCCCCTTTGAAAAACAACTGTTGGCCTGTTATTGGGTCTTGGTGGAGGCTCAACGCCTCACCATGGGCCACCAAGTCACCATGAGGCCTGAACTACCCATCATGAACTGGGTTTTGTCTGACCCACAGAGT
>PVJH01035639.1:0-19496 GCA_004026705.1 Nesogale talazaci
TCTCTCTCTCTCTCTCTCTCTCTCTCTCTCTCTCTCTCTCACACACACACACACACACACACACACACACACACACACAACTTGGGATTGCCTCCAGTTCCGTCCACATCTCGCTCTCAGGCTTTGTCTCTGCTTCTCCTTACTGAGTCCAGGTCACTGCTCGTGCCTCACTTCTCAGATGGCCCAAGAAACTGCTGATCCGAATGGATGGGGCCCGGGTGCTTAAGTTTACACGTTTCGAGTCACAGAGTGGCTCTTAAAAGGAATGGCTTGGGGGCATCTAGAAGTTTGCTCATAATATATTGAATATTTCATATGCTCGTTGAATTTTTAGAGATCGCTCGGTTCTAGACCCTCATTCTGTGCACGAGGCACCAGAAAGCCAAATTGAGGTGACTCTCGGGGTGATCTAGCTGGCAGGGGTGAATGCACCCTCCATCCCAAGGACCTTTCACCAGACCAGACACAAGTTCAGGAAAGCTTCCTTGCCAGACTACTTCCATGTTGTATATGTGATACACCTTCACCAAACCTTTCATCGGTTTGGGTTTTACTTAGGAGCAAAAGAAATGAATTTTTAAAAATGTAGTTTCTTCCCCCACAAACTTCTCGAAACCCCCTCCTCTGTTCTGAATTCCAAAATAACTGTCTGTCTAGGTGGGCACATAAGATCCCCACTCGGTGTGTGGCACGGAGCTCTGCTCAAATCCAAATCGGGTCTCCCTGCACTCAAGCCCGTCGAACCAGGCGGAACCTGCCCGCCACGGGTCACGTTGTGCCAGAAAAGAAAATGGAAAAAAAAACCCGAGAGCTTCCCAGGCAGGAGGGAGCCCCCAGAGGAGAGTGGAACCGGGCCTGGTGTAAGGGCAGAGGACCCGAGTGAGGAGACGGAGGAAGCCTGACTGCCCTGCACAACGCTCTGCCACCAGTCCCCTTTCCCTACTGCCCCAGGAGCGCACACGGCTCACGATGGACGGACGGACGGACGGACGGACGGCGGTGGAGCGCCGGGCTGCCGGTTTCCCCAGCAGCGGTCCGTGTGCAGTCAGGTGTGTCCAGGCTCCTTCAGTGACCGTGGCCCTGGTGATTCCTGGCAGCCTCCTCAGCAGCGTCCCTGCCGGGACAACAGCAGCAGCTCCGCAGGAGCAGAGGCCCTCCGGCAGCTTTGCCCCACCTCGAGGGCATTGGTGGTGCCGCAGGGCACATCGGGCACACCTCAGGGAAGGCCCACAGAGCCGCCACGGAGGTTGCGCATGGTAACCCGCGTTCACTTATCAGGGACTGCCTCTTCTGTAAAATGTGGATTATTAACCCACAAAGGTATTGTAAGATTGAATGTGGAGAGAAAGCATGTCTGCTACATAGAAGACCTAGAGCAGAGAGGGTCACTTTGACCCCACTAGGTGACGGCCACAGCAGTTAGAGGCCACATCAGTTCCTGAGAAGGAGCCCCGTGGCCCAGTGGGTTAAGCAGGGCCCTGCTAACCACAGGGTTCAGCACAGAGACGCTGACGGAAGCACTCGATCGTCATACTAGGTGTACGCCCGTCAGCCTCCTGGTTGCTTTCAACCTGTTCACCGTATTCTCTCATCCCAATACAGAAGGAGAGTACTCCTTTTGAAAAAATGAGAAAACATAGGGTCCATAACATAGACACAATATACACAAATAACCTCCTGCATTTGTCCGGGAGCAGGGAGCAATCCAGCCCTTACCGGACAATGCCACTAGACCCAAGACACACAAATAGAGGACCAAGAGTCATAAGGTTAAGCCTAATTTAGACGTTGGCTTGAAGATTCTAGATGAGCCAATCTGCAGTTTGCATCCTAGCATCTTAGAAAAGTAAAGGAAAAGGCTTACATGGCCAGAGTCTAGTTTGAGATCCTGGATGATGTAAACAGATCAGGCATTTTAGGTTCTAATTGAAAAATTGAGATTTGAGACCAGCGAATCCAGAGCAAAGAACTCTTGATCTACCTCCAGAACCATCAGCTGTGCAGACTTCTCCTCCTCAAACCCATCTAACTAGGATTACTGTGGGAATATTTCATCATCACGAACGCCTTTCAAGTTCCAAGAATATGAATCTGTTTTCTAAGTTAGCCCTATTTTTATTTTGTCTTTAAGCATCTTTGTGGACTCTCCTGTTATGTAAGTGTGAGACCACATCGTCTGGCAAAGGATAGTTTCTGTATGAAATGGACTCATTCTCTGTGACTGGCTTTGATTATTATTACTGCTGCTGAGTTCTAAATCTCAATCTCTCTCTTCCCCCTCTCCCCTCTTTCTTCTTTCCTCCCCTTTCTCTCTCTCTCTCTCTCTCTCTCTCTCTCTCTCTCTCTTGCTATTTCTAACTCTGCCTCTCTTATTTTGGCACCTTCCTGAGGCTTTCAAGATGTTATTATTTTTTGTCTTTAACCAGGAAGCACTGGTATTTTACAGAATGTTTGAAAATTAACCCTAATTTGTTATGACCTACTGATAAAGCCATCCTTCGTTATAGTCTTTGTTTCCAAAGCATAAATTTGATCCTGATCGAGATCTTACATCCTGCAGGTTATTTTGGCAACCAGATCATTTTCTCAGAGAGTTAAACTCAATCCACCTATCAAGCTTTCCTTTTATACCAGGCACTCCGCAAAAGTGACGAACTTCATAGTTGACCTCTTGCAATTGTCTTTATCGGTGTGTGTAATTTTTGTGCAACTGCATTTGCTGTACTTTATTATATGTAGGTCTGGAGCAGGGGTTAATTAGCATAATGCACAATATCCCATTAAGCCCAAATCTCAGTCACACTAACAATGGTAGTACCAATAGAGCAAATATTTCACATCTGTGAACTTACCCCCAAGAAAAAAGCCTGATAATGACTTTTGGAAATGTCAAGACCCAAAAGAATGGAACATTAATGTTTTCCATTCAAAGAACAAAAAATAAACTAACCTAGTTATTGTATTTACCCACACAGTTCATTCTTCTTTTCCCCCCTCCCTCCCTCCCCCTCCTTCCCTCCCACTCCCACCCACATCCTTCCACCTCCTTTACAGTTGCTGTCTTACTGCTAAATGGACCTCTGAAGGGAGTTGGCGTCATGCCAGCACGTGCGCAGCGGCCGGTAGTGCCATCACTGGCATGAGCAATGAAACGCAGAAGGTTTTCTGCACTCCTTGGAATATTTATTAGATTTAGTGCAGAAATAGTTCCTGTTGATTAGTGGGCCTCATCAGAATTTCAAAGAGTTCTGATGACCATGCAAATGTGATGGCAGCGTGCATGCCCCGAGGCCCCCCCCCCCCACACCTCACCCGTGCTTTCATGCCGTAGTGCCACGTGTTCAATTTCCGGGGAACTGGCCCAGGCTTCTATCAGGCACCACCATTAACTTTAGATTTTGTTTTGCCTTCCTAGCTAAAGAGAAATCATTCAAATTCTCCCCAGGTAGCACACAAACAAAAGCACATCACGCCTGCTTCTTTCTTCAGCCCTGGTCTCCGGCAAGGTCCAGCCCCAGAGCCATCCCCCAGGACAAGGGAGCTGGAGCTGCCCTCGCCCCAGCTCATCAGGAGCAAGTTGTTTGCGATGAACCAAATAATACAAAGGCGGGAAGGTTTCAGAGGCCACAAGTCAAGCATAGTGTGCAGCACCACCATGGTGGTGGCTGTCTCCGTTTGCACTCACGGTGACCCTGCATGTCACCATTAAGCAGGCCCGTAGCCTGTCCTCGGCTCTAAATAAACTGACCTAGTTATTAGTGAGCATTACTAAGCATCCCCGTGGCCTTTCCTAGGCTCTAATCCCTAAGGAGGCACAGGACCTGGACTTTTCTTCCATCGACCCACCCCCTCCCCCACCTCCAGTTGGTTCCGACCACTTCACTATTTTGAAGTATAGCCTTCAACAGAGCTTCAACAGTTCAGCACAGGTACAAAGATACTCTTAGTGATAATATGGGGGGATATAGGTAATTTTGAGGGGAAACTTTTGAAATTAAGGTGGGATTAATCTGGAGAAGAATGAAGGAAACTTTTTTTTTCCCCCTTTATACTGTCACTGTGGTCCCCAGAGTTCAAGAGCTAACAGATTCACATCAGCTTCAGAAAGCAAGGCAGAGGAGCCAGGTGGTGTGAGTTGTCAATAAATGTCACTGCCCCTATAGTAGCGTGTGTTTCTTTCAGATTAAAAATAGTAACTTTAGGAGAAGCATTTTGTGAATAAAAAAATCAATGTATGGAACACACAGAAGCATAGACTTCCTTTCTTTATAAAGAGACGTTTTTATGAACTGTACACAGTTTGCCTGGGGGTCCGTGCTTTGGGTGAGGGGCGGGCAGCGCGTCCACATGAGGACTGCCGGCTAATGACTGGCACGTGGGGACAAGCGCTCAAAGGGTAGCCTGCCTGAAGAGTTGGTGGAGCCCTGCCAGCTAGGGTAAAAAGAATTTTAAAACCAAACCTTTTTTTCCTCCCTCTTGAGAAACTTAATTGGGTATATCTGAGTGGCCTCAAAATATCAAGGATTTCTAAAGCTTTTGATGGTTTTGAAGAGGTAGCCTTTTTCTGCTGTTTAAAAGATTTTGTTTTTAAAACGATGATAATTAAGCATATTTATTCGGGAACATTTGAAACATGAGGCTGGAACTTCCAAAGAGCTGGCTTTTCCTTTTGGAATGGTAAAACTGTGCCCAACTGTGGCAGCTGGCCCACGGTTACGACTTCTTCCAACAGAGCTGGGAGGGGGTTCCCCTCACAGCAGATCCCAGGGGGTGTCACTGTCAGAGGGACTGACCCCAAGGTGACAGTCTGCAAGATTTGTGTGGAGTGTTTTAGCAGAACTGTCTTGCTTGTCATCGAAATACTTAGTTATTTCGTTATAACAATGAAAGCATGTTTCACACACCTGCCTTTCATATATCAATGTATGTATTTTTCAGACCATAGACACACCTGCCTTTCATATATCAATGTATGTATTTTTCAGACCATAGATGCACTCCCTCCCCCCCCCCCCAAAAAAAAAACAGGGGGGGGGGGGACAAGGATGCCTCTTATGGTCTGAAGGCGTGGTACACCAGAACATTTTAGTGCCCTGGTACTATTTGGTTCAGAATTTTTTTTCTTGTTTTCCTGCTCTAAAAACTGGGTGCACCTTATGGTCAGGTGCATCTAAGGTCCAAAAAATGCCGTCTCTTAAAGCCAGAGTTCTATACTGACTTACTCTTTTTTTTTTTTTTTTGGCATCACTGCTCTCCGGTGGTTGGAGTTTGGAGGCCCAGCCCCACTGCTGGAATTGAACCTCCGTCCCAGTGGGCCGCAGTCCCGCGCACAACCACTACGCCACCGGGGCTCAGCCCCCTACTGACTTACTCTTTGAACCTCCTCTGCGCTTCGGCCATTGTGGCCGGGACACTTCAGGTCACGTGGTCTTCTCTGCAGGCACACCACCCCCACCATATTGTTTTCCTTGCTACTGCTGCATTTTTAACAACTTTTCTAGCATTTTAGCCACAAGACTGTGAAATTTGTGAACCCGTATAAGAACATTTTTGAGAAGTAGTAAAGGAAAAAAAGAGATAAACACACCAAAAAAGACTCATGCTTAATTGCTAATGTTGTAGCCTTATAATTCAATGTAGAGGGATTTTGCAAAACTTTTTTGTTCATAGGATTCACATAAATGAATAAATGTTGCACTTAAGCAATTTACAACTATACCACAAATCAGTCTGTGATTTGAGGAGCCCTGGTGGGCCGCTTTACCACACGGTCGGCCATGTAAAACTACCAAGCACTCTGCAGTTGAGCCAGTCTGCAAGAGAAAGAAAGACAGGGCTTTCTGTTCCTGTAGAGAGTTACAGTCTGGAAACTGTGCTGTTACCCTGTCCTGAATCAGTAGAGACGGTGGCATTCCAAGATTAAATTTGATAGCAAACACTACAGAGGATTCTGTATAGTCTGTGTGGGAGGAGGTCCATGAGGAATATGACCTCATGTGTTACCACACTGGGTAATCGCCTTAGTGTTGGCAGTGCTCAGTATCTTTGTTTGTGTTTTCCTTTTTCATGTAAATGTGTTTGTCTTTGCTTCTAGCAGCTCCAGCCCTCTGAGAAACACTGGTCTTGCTGTTGGCACTTCTATTTGTATAGGCTGCTGCTCTTTGTGTAGCATTGGTAGAGCTATATACGAGGGGGTGCCTCTCAAAAACCTGGAAAAAGCTCTGCTGGGCAGAGCTTTCGTGGTATGCATTTTTCCTGCTCGGTGAGCATCCAGCAACTCACTCCCAAGTTAGTGCACCTAGTGGCATCATCTGGGAAGGTTCTCTGGTCACAGTGAATTTTTTCTGTGAAAGCAATTTCACTTGAACATCATTTTTCATGGTGGCCGATTTAAAAGAACAGTGTGCAGCTGTGAAATTTTTGGTTCCTACTGGGGGGAAAATGCCACAAAAACTGTTGTGACATTGAACACAGCGTACAAGGAGGAGCACTATGGAAAAAACTCAAGTGTATGAGTGGATTTCTTATTTCAAAAAAGGTGAAGTGTCAATTGATGACAAGTCTAGTTCTGGACATCAGTCAAATTTCCCCAACAGACGAAAACATTGACTAGTAGTGCTTTTGGAGTTCATTGCACCAGGTCAGACCGTTAATCAAGTTTTCTATTTAGAGTTTCTGAAAAGATTGCATATCTGTGTGCAACAAAAAAGGCCTGCTTTGTGGCCGAGGGAGGACTGTCCTTGCCACCATGACAATGCACCTGTTCACACAGCCATCTCAGTGTACCAATTGAGGGCAAAAAACCCCCGCATGCCTCTCTTATCCCTGCACCATACTCGCTGACCTTGCTCCATGCGACTTATTTTTGTTTCCACAAATGAAGAGGAACATGAAAGGATAGTAATTTGATGACATAGAAGAGGTGAAGAAATAACAAGTGAAGTGCTGTCAACCATCCAAACAAATGAGTTGAAAAATATTTCCATGAACAGCGATTTGACAAATTTGTACGATGTGTGAGGGAGAGTACTTTGAAGTGATAAGGTTGTTTTGTTAAAAAAAAAATTAAATACACAGTTTTGGAAGATAAAAAATCCATTGGAGGGGGCTGAGCCCCGGTGGCGTAGTGGTTGTGCGTGGGACTGCGGCCCACTGGGACAGAGGTTCAATCCCAGCAATGGGGCTGGGCCTCCTACTCCCACCACCGGAAAGCAGTGATGCCCCCCCCAAAAAAAAATCCATTGGAGGGTGGGGGATACCCCTTTGTAATGAGGTGGAATTAGATGGGTAAGAGTCGGGGGGGGGGGGGAGGAACTGTCAGAAATGAAATGCTGGAGCCTATTCATCATAATTTGTAAATCTGTCAAATATCTGGTTATTGAATCAAAGTTAGAGTAGGCGTAATTCCTCGGCGACACTAAAGGTTTCTCCTCAACCACTAACCCAAAGGTTGGCTGCTTGAACCACCCCCCGTGGTGCTGCTGAAGAAAGTCCTGGCAATCTACTTCCATGAAGATTAGAGCCAAGAAAACTTTTAAGGAGCAATTCTACCCTCAAACACATAACATTGCCACGAGCCAGAATTGTCTTAAATTGACAAATTCAAAATGTGTGGTGTTTTTTTTTTCCTTCGTTTTAAGAAGCATACTCGGGCTGAGCCCCGGTGGCGTAGTGGTTGTGCACGGGACTGCGGCCCACTGGGATGGAGGTTCGATTCCAGCTCCACGGAGCAAAGGCTGGGCCTCCTACTCCCACCACCTGAGGGCAGTGATGCCAAAAAAAAAAACAAAAACAAAAAAAAAACAAAAGAAGCATACTCACGTACATCTTAGAATCAATGAGTTTCAGCCACGTGTTCCACAACCTGAGTAGGAGCGTGTTATTTAATTCTGTCAGGAAGATAGCGCTCTCGTCCTGAGGGGAAGGCATCAGGGGAGCGCTCCAGCTCTGTGGTTTTCTGGTTGTGAAGCTGAGCACTTGTGGTTGTCACAAGCAATCGTTTTATTTTTACATGTGTGGGACAAAGGAAACAAGTATATATCTAATAGAAAATGTAAAGGAATAAAAAAACAAAAATCACCCATAATCCTACCACCGAGGTAGGATTCCACCGAAACCGCACACACCCCCCCACACACACACACAAAATGAAATCTAGTGTTACGTACTATTTCATAAAATATATTTTCTGATCATAGTATCTTACATACTTTTTTTTTTTGCATCCTTACTTTTTCCACAATAGTTTAGTCACTTTGTGACAGGTGCTGTATTTTGTTTCACCAATGCTTTTATTTTTTTCCCTTTTTTTGCGGGGGCAGGGGGGGGCATCACTGCCTCTGGTGGTTATGAGTGCTCCCCAGTGCCACTCCAGAGAGCCGTCGCTGGATTTGAACCGCCAAACCCATGGGCCACAGTTACGCACTCAACCACTTAGGCCAACGGGGCTCAGCCCCCAATGCTTTCATTTTTAGGACATTTGTGCTCATTTGAATTTCTCATGATATTGCTATGATGAACGAGTTTAATGACTGAATCTTTCTGACCATCATTGACTATTTCAGTAGAACAAATTCATCATCATGTAATCATTAGATCAAAGGATTAACAACGATTTTGTTTGTTGTTTTTTCCTACTTCTCCTCACTGCTCACACAGAGCAGATGGATTTATCTGGCCTTTAGTTTACTCTTGTTGATCATAGACTTCCCCAGAAGCCTATTAATTGACTTCCTAGAAATCCAGGGGTCCTGAGGAAGCAGGAACCAATCAATGGATACTGTCTCCAGATTACAAGGTATTAGAAGTTCCTCACTTGTAGTGCTCACGTGTTTACAGGCCTTGGATTCCCTGCCAGATTCTAAATGAACTAAAATCTTATCTCAGCTTGTAGTTTAGATAGCATCTGTCTTCTTCCGGGTGAGGCCCTTCTGGCTCCTACCTGGTCCTATTCAGTCTTGACCCTAGACCTTTTGATCACTAACTTTGGCTTAGTTTTGGTGACTAATTAATCCAAGAAGGATTTGATTTTCTGGAAAATTACAGTGAAGCAAAGATGTAAGAGAGAAGGAAAGATAATTCAATTAGTACAAGAAAAAAGAGGGCTCAGAAGGTTATTTTGTCACAGTATTACCAAATTTTCTCCCCCACAATATTTATTAAGCAAATTAATTAACTATATTGCCTGCTAAATGAACAGTGTGACTTCCTAATGCTTTTAAAAAGATAAATTATTGGATATAGTAAATATATTCTTATTAGTCCCAGAAATTGTTCTTTAAATTAATAAATTCTATTATTCTTTATATATTCTTTTTTACATCTGTAATCAGAATCTTACCACTGCAAGAATCTTCAAAACGTCTCTCCGTTTTGCCTTAGAAACATAGCCCACGTTCACTGACTACTGCATAATGGCCCTGTCTTTTGGGCTTCCAAGTCTACAAATCTTTCTGAGAGCAGATGGTCTTGTGTCTCGGATAAATATAAGATTTTACCACAATTCTGTCTCCTCCAAAGTATTAACCAAATATTATAAGCTGTTTGGCAGCACTTGGTGGGAAGTCATATGTTTAGAGATACTCTCTCTCCCTAAAGGCTCCAGCCATCCAGACGTCATTGTCTCTCCCACAAAAGATGGGGCTGAGTCCCTGCTGTTAGGACAATGGGTCACTTCCCCTGAAAGTTTTGGCTAAATCAAGTCTCCAGCCCAAGGACAATCAAGGTTAGACCTACTGATATCAGGAGTTCATGAGTATGGGGTCTGCCCTCCTTGTCACATGTTTACCCTATACCTCCTTGTCACATGTTTCCCCTATACCTCCCTTTCTTTTTCCTTTTTTTTGGGGGGGGTAGGGGGGCATCACTGCCTCTGGTGGTTGTGGGCATTACCCAATGCTGCTCCTGAGAGCCGCCACTAGATTTGAACCACCAAGCCCTCAGGCCCACACTCAACAACTTGCGCCACCAGGACTCAGCCCTTACCTCCCTTTCCTAGTGCATGTATGCCCCTAGATCATCCCCCCCATTGTTGTTTAACCTATAGTGCAACCCCTTCCTGTGATATTATGTCCTTACCTGTAACTAGGGAGCTTGCATGCCCCCCCCAAAGTTATATAAGCCTTGGTCAGAGTAAAGGGGTCCCCCACCCCTGTCTCCACCCCAGCCTCTCCCCGTTTCCTGGTTTCCTGCCAGCGCTGTGCATGGACCTGGCTGTTGAGATCATGGCTGCCCGGGAGGTGAACATGCTATCATGAAATGTGTCTGACTTCATTGTTTATATCTCTGTATCTTCCATGGCTTTCCTATAATCGGTATGTATTATCACTGTACAATTGTGCATATCGAGCCAGTGATGGTATGTTAGAGGCTGGCTCCTCGGACAGCCTTGAGTTTCTTCCTTGTAGCAGCTTAGGGGTGTTGGTCCATTTTTAAGAATTCAATACGTAAAAATTACATACACCATATTGACAACTCCCTTGACTAAAAATAAAAAGTTATTTGGCTCAGACATTACCGACTCTGCAAGAATTCTCTGACTCTCCAGATGGGAGGTCTGAGTGTCAGCTGGTCTCCAGCAATTGTGTTAGGAAATTAGTTACAGACGCCATCCAAAAGTGACTGCGTTACCACCGTAAGTGGGTTACCCCCTTTTGGTCCTTAGCAGTGTCAAGTTTCCTTTTGGAAATAGAAGCTCCCGGCAGTTAAAATGTGTTCCGACCTGAAACCCCGGCACATCGAGAAGGCATGCAGTCACTCACACAGGAGGGAACATGGGGAAAGAGGACTCCACACGTATCCAAGGGAATGTCTGCGACGTGTGATTTTCAAATCCGTGTCGCACTGAAACTCCCCACGTGGTCTCTGCAGAATGGTTTTTCCTGAGGTGCGCTTTGCCGTCTTCCTCCATTACAAACAGCCCAAGGAGACTCCTCCCACTTCTCCTGAACCACTGACGTGTGAAACACAGATGTCACCAGTTTCCTCTGCTAAAGAAGTAAAGTCCACTTGTGGCGCCCTCATAACTAAGTGTCGAGGACTGGCGTATCTTTGCTGCTGGGGCGCACAACCCAGGGCGGGGCCACGCAGCGTGTTTTCTGTGTGATTGCCCCAGAGTTGTGCCCTCAGGAGTCCGAGACCCTCTGCTGTGCCCTTTTTAAGACCTCATCCTTGGCTCCCTGCCCTTTTCTCATCATTTGTTTTTAAATTGGCTTTTTTCTCCTAGTTAAAATTTTTGTAATCTTGTTGTAGTCTGTGTGTCTTTGTAAGGTGTCCCAAATTCTCTATGGCATAGGGTGCAGCATAAATTCGTAACCAAGTCAAAGATGCCAGCCTTAAGAGGCTCTCCCAGTGTCGATCCTTATTCCTGTTAGCGGCGAGTTTCAGCTCAAAACTGTTGATGAGTTGAAATCGCCATGGCGTAGATAAACTCCGATTGGAACAGAGAGTCCAATATAGCTCCAAGCATAAGGCTTACACGGAGAAATGTTCTTCTCCCTTTCCCAAAGAGTTTTGAAGAAGGTACAAGAACATATGTCCAGTCAGTCCTAGGATTCCCTGCCAGATTTTCTCCCCACCTAAATTGTGATTTGAAAAATTCAGATTCATTAACTGAACACATCTGTTTGAACATGTTTTCCTTCTCAAAAAGGATATTTTGGAGACAGGTCTTCAATAAAAAGAGTTCAGCATTCTGAGTTTTTCCTTAATGCATCTGGTATCATCAACCCTTCAAAGCAAGCAGCAAGCTATAGAACAGTGGGCAATCAATTATTTGGGGAGTGGCTGGGTATTCCTTGGAGAGTGTATGAAAAAGTCACCTTCTTGCAGTTGTGTTCTATGTTTTTCTGTCTTTCAGTATATGAAATCCAGGATTGATGAGCCTATAGGGACAGCAAGTAGAACAAGGGTTTCGGTTGGGGGTGTGGGAAGGGGGGAGAGGATAAAAGGGAAACAATGTCAAGGAGTCCAAGAAGGAAAAGAATGTTTTGCTACTGATGATGGAGCAATTGTACAATCCTGCTTGATGAGCTTAAACTATGGAGTGGTGCAATATATATATTAACTGCCAATTAATATTTTGTAAATTTATGTTCATGGTTGTTTGGAAATATTTCACACACATATATATATGAGCAATTTATAGTAAATACATGGCTTAGAAGAAATCTTAGGATTTGCTATTAAGTCCCACCTTTGTCACTAATATGGTGTGTGACTTTGAAAAACCAGATAATCTTCTGGAGCTCCAGTTTCCTTCTGGGTTTTATTAATGCTTATCTTACCAACCTCAAAAAGGTTACTGTCAAACCCAAATGAGAGAATGTGGACGAAGTGCTTGGGAAACCATAAGAATTATCAGAATTATTTTTCCTCAGTCTGGGATAAACAAGTTGGAAAGCCACCATTATTTGGCTCAGACACTGTACTATGCAAGAATTCTCTGTCTTCCCAGAATCCTAGGAGTTCTGAGAGTCAGCCAGGGATGTTGAATACATGCTCAGAAACAAATTGTCGTGGATTCTGTAGGGCTCTCGTATTTCTTCTTGCTCACCAGAGTGCTCACGCGCTCATTGTCTTATAGTGTAAGGTCCCTGAGCAAAGGGACATGTGGCCGTATCATGTCAGTCACCTCTCTGGAGACCTGGTAACTCGTATGTTCTCTCATGTCTTCTCCTTCAGTGTCTCAAAAGGAAGAAAATCTCCTGGCCCCTGGCTGGGCTTGGGAGACCACTAAGTGCCCTGGGGAGAAGTGTCAACAGAATGCCTGAGAGAAAGGAGTTTGGAAGGCCATCCTCCTTTTCTGCACCTTGTGTAGAGTTCAGCGACTACAGGCTGAGTGCTCCAAAATCCATGTCACTTTTCAGAAACCCCTCCAACTTGTTTGGAACTGTGAATTCAAACTGTACTGTGTGTTGGGGGATAATTGACAGCCCGATTCCCGATGGGGAACTGAAGGAAAAGTGACATCATGGCTAATAAGTGGACAGCTGCATCCTATGGGCTGCCAGGAAGTCAGCTATCTCCGAGGGCTGGAGAAAATACGACTAAATACAAACCCCAATTTTTCCAAGGGCCCTGGATCCCCAGAGGCCCCACATGGCCTGGGAAGGTAGTGGTGCTGCTCTGTTACATTAACTGTGTAAAGAGATTGTTTTTATCAGCTGTCATGGTAGCCCAGGGATGGGGGTATAATGAGCACTTTAAACTGTTGAATACAAGGTTGCTTATCTGAAATGTAAACAATGCCTAATTTACAATTAAATTTTGTAAAAAAAAATTATATATATGTATATATATAAAATTTTAATTCAGCCACGATATGCTGGAGTATTTCTGCCCTGCTAACAAGTTCCCCTTTCTTCGAACTTAATAGTCATTAGACTTAACACAAACTTGTGTAATTCTGCCCTTAAAAGGAAACCTGTCCCAGGAAATGTTCAGATGCAATAATTTGGTTGCTACTTTAAAAATTTTTTTCATTTATTGAGCTCATTGGGAGAGGTAGATGTGATGCATGATGTGGTAAAATCTCCAGTTGGTTCTGGCCTTAAAATCCAATACCCAGCTGAGCCCTGGTGGCACAGTGGTTGTGTGCAGGACTGCGACACATAGGGTTGAAGGTTCAAATCCAGCAGCAGCTCTCCAGGAGCAAGGCTGGGCTTCCTACTCCCACCAGGGCAGTGATGCAGGAAAAAAAAAATCCAGTACCCTGTATGACAATCCAAAACAAAGACAATAGTTAGCCACTGTATTTTTACATGGTTTTGACTATAAAGACTTTTATAGTCCCCCCCAACCATACATTTAGGGTAGATTTTGACTGCCAACACTAATAGCAAAGAAATTAAAGATTCATTATTCTCCTTTTCATCTAATAATTATTTATTTCATTGATGAAGAAAATAAGTAAGTGTTCTATGGTATACTACAACACTGGAAGCAAATAGTTCTAGAAAAATTTTGAAATCAAGTCAATAAATACTGTCAACACAAAGCATGAAAATGTTTTCAGTAAGAACAGGGCTTTTATTGACATTTTTATCCCTCAGAATAGTAAGGCATAATGAGTTCTGGTAATCTGTACTTAATCTTTATCTCTAAGGGCGGACTGATGGATAAAGAAAAATTTCATAAGAACATTAAGGAAGAGTAACCAGGTCATCTGGGAGTTTCTAATAGTCAAGGAGAGGAATATATAACACTTCAGGCACCAGAATAGAGTCTTGGAATATGATTAAATAGAAAGCAAGCTATAACTTTGATTTTACGTGACTAGTCTCTCTAGTCAGATAAACAGCTAGTCTTGCAAACCCACGGGGGCCATTCTACTCTGCCCTAGAGGGCCACTGTGAGTGAGCATGGACTAAGTGGCCACGAATCAGAAGAAAGGCTGTGTTCACTGTGTGGAATCTGTAACTGGATTAATATTTTCTTTGTTATGGCAGAAGAGGTTTGGGGGAAAATGAGTAATGATACTGAGTAAAGAAGAAAAATGTTCTAGAATTGATTGTGGTGGTAATTGCACAATTCTTTTTATACATTTAACTTTCGATTATATGGTATGTGGATTATATGTTAGTAAACTTAGAATTTAAAACTAAAAAAGCCTGGTCATATCATATCAAAAATGGAACTGTCTACAGAAAAATTAAGAAAGCTAAAGAAAAAAGATGTCCTCATTGTATATTCAGCTGTCTAAAGGAGAGCTGAGTTAACCAGCGAAGGTTAGTCTGTTCAACAAACATTAGTGTGGAAAAGGCATGGAGTTTCTAAAATTGTAAGGAATTAGCCATTAAGATCACCAGTCAGAAGCCATGCTCACCGAGCAATCTGTGACCAGAATTTCCATGCAGATGGGTGAGACAATAATGCTACCCCATAATTCTATTTTTTTTTCCCACTTCAATGTATTCTTTTTCTTTTTTAAAGCCAGTCAAATCCAGGACTGGAGGGCTTTCAATGTTTTCTGAATCGGCCTCCGAGTCAGTTATTATGGATTCCGTAGAGTTTTGTCTGACTCATCACAAGTCTGTGCTCCACAAAGCCAGGCCCAGTTCTGTTACACGCCATGCTCCCAGTGCTTGCTCCTGACCCCCTTGATGGAGCCATTGGGTGACGCTGTCTGTCTTTTTCACTGCTCTTGTACTTTTTCATGCCTGGTGTCCTTTCCAGTGATGAGTCTCTCCTGACAATATTTCCAAAGTATAGGAGATGGAACCTGGCCATGCTTACTTCTTAGGAGCATTTTGGCTGTACTTCTCCCAACATAAATAGTTTTATGTGTTTGTCTGCCCATGGTACTTTGAATATTCTTCACCAGCACCTTAATTCAAATGCATCAATTCTTCTTTTGACTTTCTTATTCAGTGTCCTATAGTCTCATACATATGAGGCAATAAAAAAATGCCATGACTTGAATCAGGCACACCTTAGTCCTTCAAGTGAGAAAACTTGCTCTTTAGCATCTTAAATAGGTCTTGTCCAGCAGATTTACCAAACACAAAACCTCCTTTAATATCGTCTACAAGCATTGATTATGGCTCCAAGCAAGATCAAATCGTTGGCAACTTCAGTCTTTTCTCTATTTATCATTAGGTGACTTATTGGTCCATGGTGAGGACTCTGGTCTTTCCACTGAATTGTAATGTCCTGCTCACTTTAAGCAAGCTGGATTGTGTCTCACCTGCATATTGCATTGCCATTAATAAGCCTTCTTCCAATCCTGAAGCTGCTTCTTCTTTTTATAATCCAGCTTCTCTATTTGTGCATCCTACAGATCTAGTGAGTGTGGTGATGCACAACCTGGATGCACACTTTTGATGATTTTGAATCAGACAGTATTCCTTTGCTCACACAACTGCTTCTTGATCTTTGTACAGTTTGTGAATAGAATGTCTACCAGTGACTCTGTGTATTCTTTCCATCTTCTTTTGATGTATCCTCTATGGTCCAATATTTTGCCTAGAGAGTCGTCTAGCACTGCAACTACAGGCTTGAATTTTATCTTCAGTCCTTTTGACTTAAGAGTTTACTGGCATATTCTTCCTTTCTGATTTCCCAATTCCAGCGCTTTGTACATTTCATTATAATACTTTGTCTTTTCAAACTGCCCTTTGAAAATTTGTTTCGCTTTTTTATTTCATTTCTTCCCTGTGCTTCTCTACGATGAGAGCGAGTTTCAGAGTCTCTCCTGCCATCCACTTTGATCTTCTCTTTCCCTCCTGTCTTTAATGGTCTTTGGCTTTCTTTATTATGATTTTCTTGATGTTGCCTCACAGCTCTATCATTAGTGAGTCAAATCTGTACTTGAGATGTTCTTGAAATTCTAATGGGATAAACGCAAAGTTACACTTTGGCTCTTACAGACGTGTTTTAAATTTCTTCATCTCCAACCTGAACTTAAGATGAACAATTGATAGTAAATTTCACAGTCATTCCCTGGCCGGGCTTAAGCCTCTCCAGGGTCTCTTTCCACAGATGTAATAAACTTGATTTCTTGGTATTCCTTATGGAGAAGCCCATGAGTATAGTCACTGTTTATGTTCCTAGGGAGGGCGTGGGAGTTATTTAAACTAAATAGTTGTTTAAACTAACGAAAGTCAATGGTCTTGCAAAATTCTATCCTGTCACCTTTCCAGCCTCATTTTTATCAGCAAGGCCATATTTTCCAACTCGTGTTTCTTCCTTCTTTCACAATCACTTTAAATTATCAATGTATTTTGATTGCATGTTTGATAAATTTCAGAAGAAGTTAGTAGTGAATTTTTCTCCATTAGCATTAGTTGTTGATGAGTAGATTTGAATAATAGCTGTATTAACTGGATTTCCATGTATGTGGATAAATATCACAGATAGAATTGTATTTCATGATAGATCTTGGAATGTCCTTTTTGGTGATGAATGATGATCATTCCTTTTGAATTTATCACCCCCAGCATAATAAACCATAAGACTGTCTGATTGAAAGTTACCAATACTAGTCCATTTCAGTTCACTAATGTCTAGGATATTGTATTAGTCAGGTTATGGACTAGAGAAGCAAATTTATGTGTATAAGAGAGTGCTTTATACATAGAGTAATTGCACATTAAGAAAGCAGTCCAGATCAAGTCCATAAGTATGATATTAGCCCATATGTCCAATACCAATCTATAAAATCCTCATCAGACTCACGAAACACATGCAAAGATCACAGGCCAATGGGTGGGAAGTCTTGTGGATCCAGTAACATTGTAAGTATCTCAGCTTGTGAGGGGTCTCTGCATGGCTTCTCTGGCTCCAGAGATCTGATTGCAGCAGGGTAGGTCCATGTGGCTTATCCAGCTCCCACAACATAGTGCCATGTGTCTTGTTTGTAGAGCATCTCTTAGGGAAGTGAACTGAGCAGGTGTGTCTTCCGCCTCCAAAGGGGAATTCTAGAAGTTCCCAGAATTCTCAGAAGAAGGCCATCCCCACACAGAGGCCTCATTGGTTATATTTTGATTGACAGACCAGACTACCACCCTCACTCATAATCCTCTCAGACTGACACCAGATATGTAACTGCCACAGATATCAATGCATTTCATTTCATTTTTGAAGACTTCCAATTTTCCCAAATCCATACTCTGTACATTTCAAGTCCTGATTCTTAAAATGTTTGCAGCTGTTTCTTATCATTTTGAGTTGGGCCCTATCGGCAAGTGAAGGTCCTAAAAGCTTTCCTCCATTCATGTCATTATGGTCAACTCGCATTTGAGAGGGCAACTCTTCCTTTATGTATTTTGGGTGCCTCCGGGCCTGCGGAGCTCATCTTCTGACACTAAGTCTGATAATGTCCCAGTGTTGTTCATGAGATCTTTAGTATATGACCGTGTTCCATGTTTGCTCAGTTAGCATATGTAATTACCCTCAGCTTAATCAATTTAATACATTATTTTAGGATTTACCAAGAAACATCATTTCCTGAGAGGAGGTCATTTCTAACTCAGCTCATCTGTCTTTAACTTCATCAATGACCAGAGAGGGAAATATGTCCCCTCAAATTTTAAATGAAGGCGAGGCAAAGATAAAGAGGGAGCAAGAAAGGAAAATTGTAAATCCCTCAGTATAATTATTTGATTATGTAAACATCATGAAGGCGCCCTGACTGTGCAGTGGGTCCAACATGGGACCCACCAACCATTCATCAGGGGAAAGATAAGACTTTCTGCTTTCGTCAAGATTTCTAGCCCTGTCAACCCTCTGCAGCAGTTCTGAACCATCTTACCAGGTTGCTCTGGTTTGCAATCACCCCAACAGCAGTTAGTATAAACATAATGAGCAGAAGTCCTTTGAAAGGATACCAAAGCATGTCATAGAACCTAACATCAGGAAATATACCAGGCCTTCACGGAAGACTTGGAACCAGGATCCCCAAATTTGTTTTGTGGCCATCAACTGCCTCTGGTGATCGTGGGTGCTACCCAGCCGCCACTGGATTTGAACTGCCAAGCCGGTGGGCCGCAGTTCCACATTCAACCACTTACGCCACCAGGGCTCAGCCTAGGATCCCCAAATTTGAAAATCAAAGTCACACGCTCTGTATTCTGGAGTGTGTGCATGCACTCTCATTTCTACTTTTCTCTGCCGCTTCATGGAAGTGGTTATTTTACCCAATTCTCTCCTCATAAGAGCTTTCAAATGAAGAATCTCGAGCTTCATAGAAACCAACCAGCGTGTCAGAAGCCTGGATTCCATGGAAGGGGACTCCGATTGGTTCAGGTGGACATGTGTCCACTGCAATTTCATTCTGCTAGAGCAGAGATGGCCTTATGCTGTCTCCCTTCCACTCAGGAGCTACTGTTAAAAGAGAGTCTTCACCTAGGTCAACATGACTATGAGTGATAGATATCTTTCAGAGAATGAAGAGACATTCCTTCTAGACGTAGTTCAAAACCAGCCAAAATGATTGCCTTTAAGACATGCCAACTCCCAGCCACCTTATAGGACAGAGCAGAGCTGCCCCTTGTGGGGATTCTGTGATCTCCATCTGTACATGGTGGGAGACATCATGGTTCTCTTCACCGCAGTGCCAAGTTCGGACAGAGGACCTTGGAGTTGGCAGCTCAAAGCATCCCCGACTAAACCATCAGAGCTTGACTTACGTCATCCAAAAAAATAATAATTATTTTTAAACTGTTTGGAATAAAAGATATAGGAAAGGGTAGGCTTATAATGTTATTTTAGCATAGGAGAAAAATAGATTTACATGCAGTGCTTTTTTGTTTGCTTCTTAGCTATTTGTAGAAGTCTTCTTTCTTTTCTTTTTATTTTATTTTTTTTTTGTTTTTAGGCATTACTGCCCTCTGGTGGTGGGAGTAGGAGGCCCAGCCTTTGCTCCTGGGAGATGGAATTGAACCTCCATCCTAGTGGGCCGCAGTCCCATGCCCAACCACTACGCCACCGGGGCTCAGCCCAGAAGTCTTCTTTCTATCGAAAGTCACATAATCAACATGTTAAAAAAGGAATTACCA
>PVJH01035640.1:0-19484 GCA_004026705.1 Nesogale talazaci
CCTCCTCATCTTTGCCTCTAAGGAGCACTCAGGCCGTATTTCTTCTAATCGGTTTGTCCTTCTTTAAGCATGGTACTTCCCATAGTGTTCTCTCAGCACAATTCAAATGCATCAATTCTTCTACAGTCTTCCTTACTCAGCATTCAAAGTCCACGTGCCCATGAGGCCACGCACGATACCCTGGCGTGGTCAGACTCACCTCAGTCCTCACTGCCACATACCTGCTTGTCAATACCCTAACGAGCTCTTGTGCAGCCCTTACCACACCAGCTGGGGGACGGTCCAGGACTAAAGCAGGGTGTCATCTTCCGCTGGACAGGACGGGAGCAGAAGGGCGCATGGCTTCCGTGGAAGTCCACCCAGCTCCATAGCCAAGAAAGCGCCAGCCATGCCCACAGGGAGAGCCATTGCCCCAAATGCCTGTCCAGCTCTCTCCCCGGGTCTCACGTTCACGAAGGACGAAGACCAAGGGGCTGTGACAGTCAGAGGAGGTGAAGGAGACAAGTTAGTGGTCAAGTGCCTTCTGCTCTCTCCTACATGCAAGGGGTGTCCTGCCCTGGGTCCTGGACCAGAGATAGCACATTAGTGGGGTGCCTGGTGGGCTATTAATAATGCCGGTCATTGAGTTAAGAGTAGCATGGCAGTGTTACTCTATTTCTATTTTTGGTATTCATCAGTTTATGTACCAAAGGAGCCGCAGTCTGCCGGGCCCTGCTCTAGTGCAATGGTTCTGCATGTCTGTTCACCTGGATCAGCAGGCCACATGTTAGACAGGCCAACCAGCCCCTCCCACAGCCAGAAACTGCATCGGGACAAGCCCGGGGGCTCTTCACTTATACAGGAAGCTCCGAGACGTCCTGGCTGGAAGGGAAGGGTGGGGTGTGAAGAAATACAGGGTGGGGGGCGGGGGGAGTGGCGCCTAACACCATCACTTCACTGGTTTTCCATCTCACCCCGGAAAAGAAAAATAGAAAGAAGGCTCGGAGGAACTTTGCAACCATCAAGGCAACGGCAGAAGTGGTCAGACAGAGCCACCTCGGCCGAGCAGTGCTGGCGGGGCACAGTGACCTGGCTGAGGGGAGCTGGAAGAAGACAAGGAAGTTGGGCCAGGAGGCCTTCGCTGCAAGAAAAGCACCACTCACGCCATAGCCTCTCATGGAGAAGTGCCTCCGGCCTCCTTTAGAAAGAAGAGCCAGCCAGGTCGGGCTGCGCCCTAGCCCATTTTGTTTTGTAAGAAGGAAGCAGCAGAGGGAGGAGGGGAGGAGAAGGGGAGAGAGAAGGGGAACAGAGGGAAGGAGAAGAGGGGCAAGAGCTGGAGGAGGGGGAGGGAAACAAAGAGGAAGGAAAGAGGGAAAGGAGGCGAGGTGAAGGGTAGGGAGGAAGGGAAGAAAGGAGGGAGATGAGGGGTGAGAGGGAGGGTGGGGAGAGTAGCCTCGCTTGACAACACCTCTGGCCTTCTACCAGACCTGGCAGGCGGCACCCCTAGGGCTGGGCCGGCCACGGTCCACGGGAGCGTGAGCATCGAGTCACTCGTCCATCACGGTCTCAAGTTACACCGGGGCCTCCTGTTCCAGCCCACCACCCACCGCCTCTCCCACAGGCCAGGCTCCCAGGAATACCCACGCCCACCCCTCTCTGCAGTGGGCCACCCTCTTAAGATCTCGCCCAACCACCAGGTCCCAACGCAGCTGGCAGCTCCCCGTGGTGGCACCTCTCCGGGTGGTTCAGACTCTCCGCACATTTGCTCTGCGGGGCTACCAGAGGGCACAAACCAAAGGCCAGCCTCCTGGTAAATTCTATGAGACAGAGAAGGTGACAGGGCCCGGGTTTGGCCCAGACACTACGTGAACTCCCCCTGAGCCCTGGAAGAAGAGTCTGGAAAGCCTCTCTCCCATGGCCTTGGGGCCCCAGAGAGGACCCAAGACAAACAGAAGGCGAAGGTCAGTGAGCGAGCAGTCAACAAAAGCCCACCTTGGCCCAAGTCACCCGGGACAAGACACACCAGCATGGTCCACGTTCATGCTGTTCACACCTGCGAATCTGCTGGGTTCGACCTGCTTTTTCCACTACTCCTGTCTCCTTGACTCATCTTCCATCACCAGCACCGCCACCTGCGACAAGGCTCAGTTTCCTCCGAAATCACCGCCTTTGGGCTCAGCTCAGGCAGTCGAGCAACGCAATGAGCAAATGCGGTCCGGGTGGGCAACTCTGCTGAGAGAAGAAAGCAAGAGTCCTGGCCCCCAGCTGCATAGCCTAGAGCGAAGCTCTACATCTCTCTGCGTCATGGGTTCTGCCTGTGCGCCTCGAGCCTGGCGATCGTCCCTCAAAGGGCTGACGGGACAGAGAAACAACAGCACCTACTTCCAGAGCCCCTCGCACAGGGCGAGACTCGGCCAAGGGCAGCCTCTGCCCCTCTGTTTCTCAAACTGCCCTGTCCCAACTCCCTGACCCGCTCCTTTGTGGGTCCCTCCCATAAAGGATGGCTGCTCCAGGGGCGGTGGGGCTGGCTGGCAGCGTGCTGG
Organism: Nesogale talazaci; assembly: GCA_004026705.1. Taxonomy (NCBI): domain Eukaryota; kingdom Metazoa; phylum Chordata; class Mammalia; order Afrosoricida; family Tenrecidae; genus Nesogale; species Nesogale talazaci. The sequence continues at coordinate 2,523 of PVJH01035640.1, forward strand.
TATTTTAGATCCCAGAGCCGTATGAAGCCAGCCATTAAACCAGGAGCGAAGAGCAAGTAACCATTACCTTGAACAGAAAGGACATTTATATTTACTTCGCTATAAAAGGCACCATAAAATATAATATGCAGCATGCAGCCTCACGATTAATAATAGATCTTGCAAATTATTCTCGCAGGTCCTTGGGTGCATCCAACTGGTCACTAAGAACGATTCCTCCTTCCAGGAAACCAAGGGGCTGTGAGTTGTCTCTGGGCGCTGGAGAAACCTGCTGCCGATGCTCCCAGAGCTGAGAAGAGGAGAGCAGGCGAAGGGGGGCAGCGAAGACCAGAACGGTTCTGTACAATTAGTGGCGGTGACCACTGGTGCTTGGTGAGAGGGCTGCGAGCTGCCCAAGCTGGGCTCTTGGGGGCCTGGAGACCAGACGGACATGAAAGGTGGAGCCGGTGCTCGGACGATCAGAGGAGCAGAGGCAAATGCCTGAGCCGGGGAAAGGAACAGGGCTGGCAGGAGGCACTAAGGGAGGACAGAATCCTGACAAGGATGATGGCGATTTCCCGGTTGAGCCCTCTGCACCGTCACCAGAAGGATGAAGGGGCCAGGAGATCCCCTAGTCAGACCAAGGGCTTACTAGGAAAGCAACAGGTGGAACAAAGCAGAACAAGGCAGGTGCTGAGGTCAGAGGGGAGGAGGTGGAGACTCAGCTGAAGCCTGGGGCTTCTTAACCCTTCAAAGGACAGAGAAACTTGCAAGCAGCAGGAAGTGGCCCCAGAGTAGAAGATTGGCAGGCAATAAGATCACGTGGATACTGGCTTCTAGCCCCACCCTCAATGTAGAGTGGAAACCCCACCACCCAAGGCCAGGTTGGGCCCATTCCTCCTTGGTGCCCCCTGGAAAGCCCACGGGAAGCAACAATCAGGGGCTGTAATTCAAAGACAGACCCTGCCCAGGGCCACAGAATGCTTTCCGGGTGCAGCACGTGGTTGGTGTTGGCAGAGAGGTCAGCGAGTTGGGACGGACTAGTCCTTCTCCCTGCAGGACTCTTTTATTGAAACCACAGTACAAGAAGTGGGGCCCCCAAAGAATCGCTGGGACTCATGGCTGCGGCAGAGTCTGTCCAAGGATACCCAAGAGCCTTACAAGAGTCGCACCTCTAGGGGTGCGGTGGGATGGAAGAACCACCTGTTCTCTATCAAGCCTGGAGCTCATACTCACCTCCAACGAAACCCAAATGCCCGACCAGTTAGGTATGCTCTTCATGGAATACTGGGCCTGTCCCCAAGGGGTTAACGGAAGTAAGGAAAAACATTCAACCCAAGGGCACCTACCAGGAGTAGGAACACAGACAGCTGTGCGCCCGAGAGAAGGGTGGCAGAGTGGGGGGAGGTGTCCCTAAGGTGGAGGACGCAAGTGCCATGGACAGTGGTCTAGGTTCCCATGGGACAGGAACGGGGCAACTGGATGTCGGCATGGCCGCTGCATGGGAGTGAAAGAAGGCCTCTGCCACCACAGGGGCACACCAGAAAGGGACGGGGACAGCAAGGCCACTCAGCGTGAAGCAGGAAACACCCTGCAAAGCAGGGCCACGAGCCAGCCGGCCAGCTTCAAGCTCTTCACGCTCAGCAGGAACTCGTGGAGGTTGATCTGCCAGAGGGCGAAGGCTTCGTTGAAGGAGATCTGGGTCTTTCTGAAGAGCGAGCGGGTGTGCTTCCTCTTGTGCCTGGAGGAAGGGGCGAGAGGAGGAGGAGAGTGAGCAAGGGCAGGGGAGGAAATAAACCACTTGGGAAGTGCAGGGTGGTAGCTTAGCCCAACTGGCCGACCCCGGGGTCTGTGACTGCTCTGGGTCACGTGGCCATCTGCTACCCTAGCCAGGGCCCAGAGGAACGCAGACATCTGGACAGAGCTTGGTAAATGCAGGGGTTTGACAGGACTCACAGCCCCAGGATCACCCCACAGCCACAGGGCAAAAATGCCAACCTGGCTGATGGGAATCACCTGGGAAACAGGTGGCCCCCGAGAAGCACAGCTTGGGATGGAATTCAGTCGAGCCGTCCCTTCCTGTATCCACAGAAGGATATGTTGTTAGTGGGCATGTCTGATGGTGACCTACTCAAACAGTCACCGGGAGGGATCACTCACGCCCAGCCTTGCAGTGAGCAATAGATCTGATTGGATCGTGGATGTGTGATCTGTGCAGCCATGTCTCTCCTCATCGGATCTCCTCCCTGAAGGACCCATTCTCCAATGCCTGCGAGTGGAGCTGGAGGCTGACTAGAGTCCAGACCTCCTGCCAAGGGTGATCGTGGCCAGCCTGAAGAGGACCCCACTCTGTGCATGCCTCACACTCTGCTCAAGGGCCTGAAATCCTCCTCACTCCTCTGCCCCTGTCTCCCCGCGGAAGCAACTGCCCTTCCCCCCAATATCTGAGTGCCCTGGATACCCCAGCCCCTGAAACAGCACCGTAAAGACCTGACACATGAAGGAACCTGCTCTATCCAAGGTCCCCCTGCGGCATGTCTTCCTCCCCACCACCCCACACCCTGGGTCACAGCCCTGTTTGCAGGGAAGGGACCACTGCCCAGCTGCTGGCCAGGCACTGCAGAGACAGCCGGGGCTCCCGATCTGTTAGCATGGGGATGCACAGAGCTTCCTGACCCCAAGTCCAGGAAATAAGGAAAGCACGTCAAACTTTCCTGAGGGTCAGAATTGTCTAGAAGGCTGGGCAGTTGGGCAGGGAGGGGGAGTTCCTGGGATCTGCCACTTTGCACAAGCACAGTTTGCTCAGCAGCCACCCACCAGACTGCGCCAGAGGACCTGCAAGCCCCCTGGAGCCACTGGCGAGCCGACCGAGCAGGCCCTGTGGCCTGTGGGGGAAGGGAGCCGGGTAGCGCCCTGAGTAGGCCGGGGCACACTCACACAGCCAGCGCCCGGACGCAACAGCGCGACATGGTGAGGAAGGAGCTGGCGCTGGCGCGGGTACCCAGGGCGGCCTCGATGCCCCGCAGCAGGTCGTTGGTCTTGAAGATGAGCAGCATCTGGCGCGGCACGTGGTTGAGGAGCTGGCTGATCTGGGGAAGGTAGCCGGTCGCGTGGTCCCGGATTTCGGATTCCTGAGGCAGACAAGAGTAGTCGGGAGGAGCGGGGGGAAGGGGAGTGGGCTGCTAACACAGTTGCCTCGGTGCCACTAGGATAAAGTGACCAGATTTTAAGCAGGACACCACTGATTAAAGGGGGGCGGGGGATGTTGAAGTTCTCGATTAAAAATTTGGTCTATATGGAGCAACAAAAATTTTCATAGAACGCAAAAATAGTATTGTAATATATTTTTTTTAATTTTAAAATGCCACGGGATGTGGGACAAATTGTTAAAAAGTGAGACATCTGGTCACTTTACACTAGGAGCACTCCCCAAGGGGGGGGGGGGTTTCCTTCCTTGAACTCTTGTTTTAAACGAAGAATCGCCCGGGGAGCTCGGCAGCTGACAAAGCAGAATGGAATACAGAGCCCCAAGCCCTGGCCACGCACCGGAGGCAGAAGCACACACAGAGGCGACAGGCCTGGTCAGCGACAGCCACTGCCCCTGGCTCCTCGAGTGGTCAGTGATGTGCTGTTACTTGCTGCAGTCCAGGGGTGACACATGTGTCCCGAGCACGGTGTTTCCCGGGTTCTCAGTGCTCGGGCCCTGCAGAAGCGCGTCACGAGGTCTGGCTTCCGAGGTGCCCCTGGGTGGGCTTGAACCATTGACCTCGGGCTAGTCGTCAGACGCTTAACCATTTACACCCCCCAGGGATGTTTGTGGCCAACCAGGCCCAGCCCCAGTGCCAACACCTACTGGGGTGGGAAGTCTTCCTCTCACCCCCACCCTCCTCCGGGTGGAGAGGTTGGAATTAGCTGGCTTTCCTGCCCAGAGAACCGTCCTCCCCTTACACCTCTAGATTTCTTTGCTGGCGTTACTGGATGCTGTACTGGATAAGCCATGGCCCCTGGCTCTCCCGACAAGCTCAGGTTGGGTCAGTCTATAGACCCAATTCACCCCACCCCAACTCCACTATCCGATCCTGACAAACAGACCCAGAAGTCTTCTGGACCGCACTGCCTGGAACCAATCACATCCCTCCCAACCCCCGCAGTCCCCAGGGTGGTATCAGGATGAGCCCTTACAACTGGCTGTTCCCACAGCCCCTCTGTAGCCCTGGTGGGGAGGTCTGAGAGCTGGCTTCTGCTCTTTCCCGGCCCCTGACCTCTGCATGGCTCTGGACAGATTACTAGCTAAAGCCAGAATCCTCTGAATAGCCGTGCGACTGATTCCTTCTCCCAGAAGATCAAGATGCAATGGGGATGAAGCACTGGTTACCGTGGATGAGGCACAAGCCGCACATACCAAGCGCCTTGGAAATGCTCACACAGCAACTCGCTTCCTCCCTCCTACAGCACATTTTAAACTGAGACACTCAGAAGGTAAGTAACCCACCCGGTCCTTCTCAGCCACAGCTAGTAAGTGGTGAGTCAGGGATTAAATCTAGCTGGTCCCATTCCCTAACCCATGCCCTGACCATCTGGCTCTACGGCCACTCCCCCCGGCACAGCAGACCTGTATGACTGCAGCTTCTGATACACAACTCCCATCAATAATCCTCTGTGCCCATCCCCCAGCGGGTCAGCCGAGGGGAGGGGAAGGGCTCTGAGTCTAATGAAGACCTATCGCATCCCGGGACCCCCTAAAGCACACCGAGTCCCTCGTAACTCAGGATGACCCTATAGTACAGAGCAGAACTGCCCCACAAGGCATCCCAGAGCATCATCGTTCCGGAAGAAGAGCGCTCCCTCCGTCTTTCTCCTACAGAGGGGCTGGTGGCTTTGAACCACCAATCTCTTGGTCAGTAGGCGAGTGTGTCGCCAGGGTCCCACCTCTATGTCTACGACCCAACCGACAGCCATCCAGCCAACTCTGATTCATGGTGACCCCACAGGACAGAGTGGAACTGCTCCCAGGGGTTTCCAAGGCCCTCCATCTTTATAGAAGTAGGTGAGACAGTCCAGTGCAGCCAGAAAGCATCCCCACCATGGCTCCCTTCCTGCATCCCATGCAGCAGCATGTGCCCGACTGACAACTGCTGGTTGAGATACTTGCCCAAGCAGGAGCTAGTGAACTAGAACATCTTCCCAGGAAGCCAGACACCAAGAGGTCATCTGCCTCCCTGCTGCAAGGTCACCCTGCTCTGAAGCTAAAGCCAGACCAAGGCCCAGCTCAATCTAAGGGACCCAACACTCAGCAATATCAGAGCAGAACTAGCCTGACAGCAGCTCCTCTCAGCCCAAATGGAAAGGGCCTGCATCCTTGGGACAGGGGCGGGGGTGCTGTCAGAGTAGCCCATCCGCCAGTTCAGACAGACCCTGGTACCTGGTAGTGGCATCCAGAGTAGACTCCAGTGGGTGCCTACCCCACAGATCTCCCATTTCTCCTTTCTTAAAAGAATGCCATGTTCTTTGGGGCTGTGTTCTTCAGGAAGGTTGAGCCCCAACCAGCCCCAGAGCAGGCACCATCCTGACCTAGCTCAGCTAATACTGGCTCTGAGTTCTCATGCCCCTTGCCAAGTGATTGGTTGAGGCAGGGGCATGTCATATGATTCTGGTGAGTGAGAGAAGTCTGTTTTTCTTCTGAGAAGGCCTTCTTACTTAAGAAATGACGCATCAGAAACAAGAAGCCCTCTATTCATCCTCTACGTTCCTGAACTCCCTAGACAAGAACAGTAAAGCTTAGAGGGGTGGCACCAGATCTCTTGAAACATGAGAGCAAATCTGAGAGACTCACTAACTGAGGAGTTCATCCGGAGCCCTGAGCTTGTTAACCTTCTGGGTGAACAAGCCCAGAATCAAAGGTCTCTGGGCTTCTTGCTATGTAGAGAGCAAGTTCTCTATTACTTACGCTGCTTTTAGTTTGAGCTTGTTGCTTCACGTAGCCAAAAGCACCCTCCTAATACAGTGTTGACGATTTCCCCGCTTCACGAGAAGACAGGGGCTCGTGAAGACTGAAAGACCGGGCTGACCTAGTGTGACTCAGTTTACCTTCTTATTGGGTCCTTGTCCAAAGTGAGCAAATGTAACTGGTCTAAAGTTAGCAAACAGAACCTACACAAACACCTCTATTTGGCAAGCTCCAGTCCTGAGACTGCAGGAATTGTGGGAGATACGAAATATGCACAAGCCAGGATTCCTGCCCTCCAGGTGCTCACCCCCAGGCTGAGGAGTTAAGAGGTGCATGCGTGCATGTGCCTGCGTTAACTCTGACAGAGGACATGTATAAGAAACTTTCCATTACCCTTTGAGCTGGAGTGACGTGGAGAGGTGTCCTTTAGAGTACAAGACTTGTTCAAAGAGCTGTATTTAAGCAGGGTCTTGATGAATTAACAAAAACCCTACTGCAAACTCTAACTTAGTTCCTAAAAACCGATCAGGACACCTATGAGGTGCCAAGTCCACCATTCACCTGCAAGTTTGTGGCATTGTGGTCGATTGATTGTGTGTTGCTGTCCTACTAGCAGTTATACCAACAGAATCCCGAGTACTGGCAAAGGCAGGCATGAAGGACAGATGTCAGCAGAGCCCCCAGAATAAGAAAGATCAGGAAGAAGGAATAGGCAGACTGCTTCTGAGGGGTGAACCACTGGAAACCGTATGAACGGCAGCAGAACATTGTCTGAGGCCCTGCCAGAAGATGAGAGCAGCAGGGTGGAAGGCGTGCAGAATACAAGTATGTAAGAGAGGCCTGACGGCAGAGTCGACCTTAATGATGTGTACAGGGAACTTCATTGCTAACAGAAACAGCTGCAACTATCCATCAGTCATCATAAAGTGGAATGTCCAAAGTGTGAATCTAGGAAAACTGGAAAGAGTCAAAACTGAAATGGAACACCCAAAGCTGGAGCCCCTTGGCCCTGGTGAGTTCAAACGGCCTGGAAGTGGCCACATTGAGTTAGACTATTATATGGTCTAGTTTGCTGGGATTCACTGCTCCAAGAGGAATGGTTAAAAAGAACATTTCAGGGGCTGAGCCCCAGTGGTGCAAGTGGTTGAGTGCGGGACTGTGGCCCATTGGGTTTGGTGGTTCAAATACAGCGGCGGCTCTCAGGAGCAGCGCTGGGTAGCTCCCGCGACCACCAGAGGGCAGTGATGCCCCCCCCCAAAAAGAACATTTCAATATCTTAACGTACAATGCTGCCTGTGATTGAATGATATCTATATGTTTGTCAAGAACATCACTTAACACAACTAATATTCAAATGTACACATACACGACTAAAGCCAGTAATGAAGAAAGGGGAGGATTCTACTAACTTCTTCAGTCTGACATTTATCAAACAGGCACTCATAATAACTGGTGATTGGAACATGAGTGTTAGGAACAAAAAGGAAGGAACAGCAATTGGCAAAAATGGCTTTAATGTTATAAATGAAGCTAGAGATCACATGCCAGAATTTTGCAAGACCAGAGACTTCCTTGCAAATACCTTTTTCAACAACATAAATGGTAACTATGCACATGGAAGTCACCAGATGGAATGGACAAGAATCAAATTGACCACATCTGTGGGAAGAAATGATGGATTAACTCACCGCCAGCTAAAACAAAATCAGAGGCTGGCTGTGGAACAGACGGTCAATTGCTCACATGGAAGTTCAGGGTGAAGCTGACGACAATTAGAGTACGTCCACAAGAGCCAAACCACAGCCTTGACTCCATCCCCTGTAAGTTTTGAGGGCACGCAGCACACTGAGCACTAACGACAGAAGACCAGAGGTGGTTTGACATGACATGGAGCACATCACACGTGAAGACAGCAAAAGATCATTACAAGACAAAAAAGAAAAGACCAGAATAGATGTCAGAAAGGACTCTGAAACTGGTGAAAAAGCAGAACAGAGTATTTCAAAGAGCAATTAAAGGCAGCCAAGTAAGATATTAGAATGGAATAGACAAAGTAAAATATAAGGAAATGTCCAAGGACCTTCAGGTAGAAAGTCAAAGATGCGGAATATGCTTGGCATTTCTCAACGTGGGAAAGAATTGAAGAAAAACATTCAAGCCTTGGTATCAATACTGAAGGATTTAGTGAGCAAAACAGTGAACATTGCAGAAAGCATCAAAAAAAATGAGAGAAATACACAGGTTGAGGGTACCAAAAAGACTCGATCTACATCAACCATTTCCAACAGGCAGCATAGAGATCAGCTGACGCCAAAGGCAGTTCAGTTGGTTCCACTTCACCATGCTGAGCACGGCTACTGCCCGAGCTGGGCATCTAAACCCTTACAGAAGGAGACCGCCACGTCTTTCTCTCCTGGAGCTGCAGGTGGGTGACAACTACTGATTGTTCACTTGGCTGCTGAGGGCTTTAACCACTGAGTCTTGGCCTTCCCTCCCAGTCTCGTGCTCCAAATTCCGCCCATCCCACATCCAGCTCATACCAGGTTCCTTCTTCCCTCCAGGCCTCAGAGCACTGTGCCCTCTGCCTGGTTGTTCTCTCCCCACGTGCTCTAGTGGGAACCTTTCTTGTTATTGTGAGAACCCCTGAGTACAGGGCTGCCTCCAGGTCTGAAGTTGACCATCTTGGCACATTCCCCTGGCCCTCCGGAAAGCAGGCAGCCACCCGGAAGATCGCAGGGAGGAAGTCAGAAACATCTTATATTATATATTACATATGAGTCCAAATGGCAGCTTGCAGACACTGAGCTCTTGAGGGAGTGGAAACAAACTCTCCTCGCTCTGCTGTGCGTGGTCTCTGGAGCTGCAAGCAGAGGGAAGCAAGCCGTACTGCTGCCCAGGACCTCGCTGTGACAAGTCTCAGCTCGCCTTTGCCACCTGGAGTGGCTGGCCTCTTTATCCAGCCTGTTCCCATCTTCCACGTATGATGGCCACTGTCAGATTTCCACTAAGGAGCTCCTCTGATCACTGTCACTGTCTGACACTCGTCCTTCGGCCTTCAGCTAAGATGTCACCTCCTGGGTGCACTCTTCTGAGTGTCCTAACGCGGGCGCCCGCCCGCCCACACCACATGTCATCACTCAAACCTCAGCTCCTGCTCCCCACCCTCCTCCACAGCACCTCCGCCGGAGGTTTGTTCCCTGTTTGTTCCCTCCTGTTTGTTCCCTCGCTGACTGTCTGCCCACCATGGGCAGAGTAAATTACACAAAGGCCTGCTTGTCACTGGATCCACACGGCCTCCAGCATGGGGCCAGGCAACCTAAATGTTTGGCTGAACGAATGAACTTCAGGCACTATGGAGAAGTACTTTGCATGTATTATCAATGAAGCAGAAACCATCATCCGTTCCACCCCTACTTTACTGAGGAGGGGGACTGTCTCTTCTGTGATGGCACGCACAGAGTCTGAATGAGATGGAGTTCCTGGGTGAGACAAGGAGTTCACACATTCAGCCACAAACCAAAAGGCACCTGGGAAGAAAGACCTGGAGATCTACTTCTGAAAACTCGGTCTCTGAACACTCTGAGGGGCACAGTTCCTCTGACACGCATGGTCGCCAGGAGTTGGATATTTCCGTTTCTATGTCTGGGGTTGCTGGCGTTCATGGGGCCCCTGAGCTCGTGGAAGACTAATGCCAACTTGGAAAACCAGGGCCAAGACCTGGCCTTCTGAGGGTCTTGTCTGGCAACTCTGCATCCAGCTCTTCCAAAGGCCCCAACGACCCAGCAGCTGGCGGGGAGAGCCAGGGGGCTCCAAGAGGGCAAGGAGGAAGAGGTGCTGGGACCTGACTCCTGCCCTCTCAACCTGCCCCAGCCGTAGAGAGAGCATGGCCACGTGGATCCCGGCTGGTCCAGGTGGACCTAGAAAGCTGACAGAGCAGACAGACAGCAGGAGGAGGTTCTGGGAAGGAGTCCGTGTGGAACTGGAAGGATAAGCTTGCCCCAGTAAGCTGCTCCCGTGGGAACAGGTGACAATGAGCACGGGGAGGAACTGTTCTGAGCATCTGTCTCCCACTGGGTCTCTCGGGACGCCTGTCTCGGTCCAATGGAGAAAGAAGCTATAAATAGAGACCAAGGGGAAAGCTGTCTCACTGAACACTCTGCAGGACAGTGTGGTGGCAGCATGGCTTAGGGAGCGCAGAAGAGTGAACAGAATGCTTTCCCCATCCCCACCCCATCCCCAAGGTTCCAGGAGCTGGGTAATGGCACGCTGCACAAGTGGGGCCAGATGTCTCCTTGAGCACGCAAGACAGTCCTCTCTGTGCCTGCAAGTCTGGGGAAGGTGCGGCTGGTGCCTGGGATCGTACACCGATAGGCTGGGGCATACCCAGAGACCTGAGACCCTTCAGCAAGCACTGTCCCAATGATCCCTCTGGGCAGGGGGAGCCTGGAGAGCCTACGCCAGGAGCTCAGACCCGTTATCACCTTCTTCTGTCCCAGAGAACTGCTTCTCCTCCTGCTCCCTTCTCCCTGCTCACACTACTCTCATTCTTACATTACACAGGCAGGCACATGCACTCACTCACACACACAAACACACTGAGCCTGGTTCAGAGGAGTTCAAAGGCCACCCCTGGCCCTTCCTTCCAGGAGAAGCCAGGACTGGGAGGAACCACCTACCTCAGTGGTGGTGACTGGAGTGTGGCCAACGCCCCGGTTGACAGCGTTCCAGGAACGGGCCGTCAGCATGCAGGCAAACAAGGGGTAGAGTTCACCAGCGCCCAGACGCTGGCTATACTTCTGTACCTTCTTCATGTCAGTCCAGATCAGGGACTGCCAGAGGTGGCAGTAATCCAGGCGGAACTCCTCCGTGAGCACCTGGGGGGCAGAGGGGCAGGGGCAGGGCCTGAGACTCCTGCCCCCATGAGGGTTTCGCCATGCAGGCCCTAAGTCCCCAGCAGTGGGTGTCGGGCTTGGGGCTGAGGCTCTGGCTTGATGCCTGCTGACCTGCACACAAGTCCAGCCAACCCTGCAGACCCCCAGGTCAAGCTCCGAAGGGATGAGCCTGGTCCATTCAACTGCCACCTCCATCTTCTCCCCAGCCCCAGCCTCTCTGCAGTGGACCATGACGGCATTCCCGGATGGGCTCCTGTGCTGACTCCAACAGACTTGAAACTCTCCAGGAAGGCCTGGGCAGCTCAGTCCCACACAGCCTGGAGACCAGGAGGGGCGCCGCCTGCAGACCCCTCTGCTGCCAGGATGGGGGACGAGCAACAAGTGAAAGGCCCATTGTGCTGGGTCCAGGGAGTGCTTTGGGGCCTGGGATACCAGCGATTGGCCCCAAAGGAACTCTTCCCTCTTTGTGGGAGGTCCAGGGGGTGGGGAGCGGCCTAGGAGACCCCTGGGGACCCTGGGCCTCATGAAGTTAAGTCAGGCCCCAGGCCCCCAAGGCAGGCAGGGAACATCGCCATTTCCAGGCTGGGACAGACAGGCTGGGGCCATCCTTCTACCAGCTCCCTGCCTTCTGGGCCACAACACAGCTCCTCACTGGGGCAGGGCACACCCACCCGCCTGCTTCCCTTGGAAACCCAGCTCCTGCAAGTCCCACAGTCTGCCTGGCTTCCCTGGAAAGGCACCTATACAGCTAAGCGCATTTCCACAGAACCCTGCCACTGGCGGGACTCACGGATCAACCTGACTTAACCAGGGAGGTAGCGGAGCCCCAGGACATGTGATTTCCAAACAGTGGGTCCGCTCCTGGGGGAGGGCAGAGGTCCCTCCAGCTCTTAGCTCTCGGATGGATCCATTGCTGTGGCTGGTCCCAGAAGGCAGTGGGCTCCCCTACCTGATAGAGGCCGTGGTCCAGCAGCACAATCTCGGCCTGCCCGGTGCCAGGCTGTTTCCGCACCAGCACATTGCCCGGGTGGGGGTCACAGTGCACGAAGCCGTTGACGAAGATCATCTCGCTGTACAGCTTGCCCAGGTGGCGAGAGACCTGCAAGACAATGTGGGGTGCAGTGCTGCTGGCCCAGAGACCACGGTCACCACGCTGGTCCCTTCCAGGAAGACCAGGGACGGGTGGGCTGAGCAGCCAGGGTGGAAATGCTGGATCGAGACTGGGAGGGCCACTCTCAGGCTGCGGGGAGGAGCTAAGCAATAGCCCAGGGCTGCTTCCCTGCCGCTGCACGCAGAGCCGCCACAGGGCATTCAAATGTTGGGAGTGCGCATTTTGCGCATTTGCGCTTTTCGCTGCAGCTCCCGCCGTGATTGACGCGTCCTCTTCCCAGGAACGCAAGAGGAGTCGCGAGTCGGTGGCAGAGCGCTGGCTGCCCATGAGGGAGACCTGGGTTCAAACCCTGGCCCAGGCACCGCCCATCCGTCAGCAGAGGCGTGTGTACTACGGCCACGCTCGGCTGGTTTCAGCAGAGCTCCAGAGGTGGCGGGAGCGGGAAGGCAGCCTGGGGGGTCTACTGCTGAGAGCCACGAGCGCATCGCGCATCGGCCGACCGACGAAGGAATCCGGGGCAGGGGCCGCACAGGGCCTGGCTTCACTGTGGTGGGTTCACCACGGACGGGCGGACAGACTCTGGGCAGCAAGACATTGTGGCTTTTCCCCTGTGAGCCCCACCCCACCCACCCACGGACCCCTGGTGGCTTCATGCTGGCCCCAAGGTCCGCAGACTGAGTCCAGAAGCCGCTCCTCTGGAGCAGGACGAGGCTGTCTGCTCCCATAAAGATTTACAGCCTTGGAAACCCTGGGGATCAGTTCCCTGCTGCCTTACGGGGTCACCGTAAGTCTGAATTGGCTCCGTGGCAGGCACGGGCAGCTCCTTGTCTCTGAAGCCTGCCCCCGTTGTTCTTCCCCCATGTCCCCTCTTCCCTACTCTCTTACACCCCTTCCCCCCACCCCTCTTCATTTCTAACCCAAAGCGGTAAAAGGCCGAAAAAGTGGTTGGGGGAGTCATTCGACCCACCTCTTCTCCAAAGGGCTGGAGGCTACGTGATCATCCCAGGGGAGCTCCAGTCCCTGTGTGAACTGCCCTACAGTCCAGGCTGGTGCCAGGCCCTGTCTCCTCTCCCTCCAGGTGTCTCTTCCCTCCCGCCCCCTTCTCTGGAGCCCCGTGTGCATCTGATTGATGATGTCTGCACAGAAGAAATGACACTGGAGAGGCCGTTTAAATCATCCTGTCACTCTGCTCTCCCGGCCCAGGCAGGCGGCTTATCTCGACTCCCTTTTTATTAAAGCTAAAAGCCTCTTCCCGACAAGGGGGCAGCTGAGGAATACAGCCAGTCCAGGCTCCAAGACAGTCTGTGCGTGGGGCTCCAGCAGCCCAGAAAGCCGATGCCTGAGACATCTGCTGCCCTTGGCATTTCTGTCCGCCTACGCTGCCCCCCAGGGTCACCAGCACACAGCAACGGCAGTCAGAGGAGAGGAGCTGGCGCCCATGAGGTGAGGAGAGACATGAAAGTAGGGCCTGAGGAGAAAGGTCCCCCTTCTTTCTTCAGCCTGGAAGGCACGGTATCCCCTCACACCACACCAACACTCCAGCCTCACTCACTCTCTCCACTTCGCCAGTGATCCCTGCACCTGGCTGCCTCAGGGCCTTTGCACTTGCCACTCTCTGCAGGGGCATCTTCTCCTGGCTCCACTCCTGGTTCCTTCTGCTCCAGGCTAAGCATCAGAACCCCAGGAGGCCATCTCTCACAACCCTCCTGGCAAACACTTCCCAGCATGCTGTGCTGTCTTTCACAGCAGGGGCCTGCACCTGCATACTATCTGCATAGGTCTCTCTAGCCCACTTTAAGGAGCTGCTGGGGCCCTGGCAGGTCCGTGTTGGGCTGCTCACTGCAAGCTCAGCAGCTCAAATCCACCAGGTGCTCCACTGGGGAAAGACGTGGCTGCCTGCTCCTGTAAGATGGACAGTCTCAAAAAGTCTATACCAGGTCGCTATGGATCAGAACCCCTGCTGGGCAAGGGGTCTGGCTTGATGGATGGGGAATGGATGTGTGGGCGAATGAATAGTGTGACTGGTTGTCTCCAAGATCCAAAAACAGAATCTTAAGCGTTTGAAAATCCTTTTTTCAGGATTTTTGTTTCAGAGGCTGGTGGACAGTGGGCTCCAGGGTGGAAGTGGGAGACTGACCAGTCCAGACAAGCTTTACGTGGACTTGAGCGATCAGAAAAGAACCCCAGAGGCTCTCCCTCTTGTCAATACGAACTTGACCTCGAGTGGGTGCTATCAACCTCCTCTTGCCCACCCCACTCGATGGTGGCAGCTAGCTCTGGAAGCAAAACTTCTTTTCATGGTCAAAACAGTCCTCTATGGGAAGGACCATCTCAGGCCCCATTTCACAGTGAGGGAAACTGAGGCTCAAAAACATGCCAGGACTTGCGTAACTTGGGTCTCAGTCTACAGCCTCTGCCTGAAGCAAACAGCCTCTGGCGCAGCCTCCAGCAAACAGCTGGAGTTTGAGAGGCTGCGAAGGGTCCCAAGGACCCAGGCTCCCAACTTCACAAAGGCCAGACCAGCAGGGTGTTTTCAGCAAGCTCCTCCCAGCCTCCTATTTCTGTGCTTCTCCGTCTAGTTTGTGACTCGGACTCAGCTGCTCTGAGCCAAGCATCAGTTTCTACTTCTGCAAAACGGAGTCAGTCTCTCAGAGACCACCACCGAGGTAAAGACCCTCATAGTACTGGACACACAGTGGCCTCCCATAGCTGCCCTTCCTATTGTGCTGTCAGGGATGCCTGTGGGGTCCGCAGGCTCCTCGTTGTTCCTTGTTAAGCGCTGTGGGGTTGGAGGCATCCCTTGGTCTCCACACTAGTCCCAGGCCCCAGCACTGGCTAAGCACCAGGTTCCAGCTGCCACCCCCTCCTTGGGTGGACCCACCTTTCAGTCCTCCCAGCATCTGTCCACGGGAACAGAGGATTTTACTCCATGGCAAACCTCCTGGCTCAGGTCAGGCTGTGGGGCCCGGTGTGCCAAGTCACTGTCCTCGGTTTCCTCAGGACAGCAACCCCCCAGGGGGAGGGGACTGCTTCTCCCCAGGGAGACGGGTTCCGAAAAGCTAGGTTTTCCAAACACATTTCATGTATTAAGTAACCATTCATTTTATTTGTCAAAGATGCACATAAGTTCCCATCAGGGCTCCTGATCAGGCCCAGATAAGCAGGGTGGCCAGACTGCGCTGACAGAATCCCAGCCAGAAGCAGAGAGAGGATATTTCATTTCGTCCACCAGACCTGTCAAGGGGAGATGTATGATCTCCCTGAAGCTTCCTGAAATACTGCTAATCGCTCTGCTCCCCCCATGACTGCGCTCAAAGACGGGCCCTGGAGGTCTGGGACTTGGGGTAGGAGCCCTTGTTTGTGAGGAGGGAGCTGCTGAGAACAGAGGAGGAAGAGCTGTGAGTTGTGGCACATACACGTACAGGGGGGCCCGCCAGCAGGGCCTCCCCTTCTCCACCCTGGGCTGGCTGTCTCCATCTGGATGTCAAACCTCTTTTGAGGTTGATGCTCACCTGGCACCAGGCCTGCACCCAGGGGACCCTGGTGCCATCTTGGTTCTGCCCACGGATAGCAGGGACAGGCTGGGGCAAGTCCCTTTTCCACACCCGTTGGCTGTGAAATGTGACAAAGTCCTTCTCATCTCCTTCTCATCACAGACCATCTTCAAGAGTCAAGGTCAGATGAGCGCAGGAGCGTGCTTACTCCTCGTTCTGCATAAGCCCGTTGTTACTCGTGCCATCAGGCCCCTTTTGACACGGGGGACCCTGTCACAAGGTTCTCTTGGCAGAGCACCAGGCCTTCCTGCAGGGGAGCCCCTGTGGGTTTGAACCCCCAACCTTGGCGGTTAGCAGCATTTGACCGTTAAACCACCAGGGCTCCTTTTTAACACGTGGTAGCTTATGATTTCCAACAGGGGTGGGGGTGGGGCGTAATAAGCCCATTGTCAAGGCATAATTATGTCAAGGCATAATTTTCAAAAGAAATAAAAAGTATGGATCGCATGCAACTATGCAAGGTACACACGTCCAAGGCTTCCTAACTCACTGATGGGGAAGCGGGTGCAATGGCTGAGTAAGGAGGCAGGTGCTCGGGGGTTTCCATCAAGAACGGCAGAGGTACAAAACTCACTGCTGTCCTAAGCCCACTCCCAAGCCGTCCATTCTGACTCACGGCAACCCCGTTGGGCAGGGTAGGCCTGCCCCAAAGGGGTTCTCCCCCAAAAGGCTGAGCCCCACCACATCTCCCTGCCGCAGAGTAGCCAGGGGGTTCAAATCCCTGACCTTCCACTTAGCAGCCAATCGATCGAACCCCTGCAGTTACCATCCTGCCTTTGGGAACGTGAAACTCACAAGCTTTGGAGTTCTCTTTCGTTGGCTTCGGGTGCGTGCGCGGTTGGAAGCCCCAGGCTGCCCTGCAGGAGGGAGGAGGGGGTCGACTCCTGGAGAGTGACCGTCTCAGAAGCCCGCAGGGCCCGTGTAACCTCTCCAGGGTCGCTGTGAGACGACTGTGCTCGACGGACAGGAAGTGTCTTCCCCGAGCCAGAAAAGACGGACACGGTGAAGGCGGCTCCAGAGTCCGAGTCCATCATGACTGTGGATCACAAAGCCAAGCCCCAGCACACCCCTGCCCCCTCTCCACCCCCAGACACCGAGGCCAAGGAACAGACGCGCTCCACAAAGACAGCGCCTTCACCCCACACTGGTGAGCAGTGACTGGGCTCTCCAGAGATGGAGACCCCTCAACACTACACACACACACACACACACACACACACACACAGAGAGAGAGTAGGTCAAGCAACCTGGCAAGGGCACCCTCCCCCAAACAACCAGCCAATGACATCAAGACACCTGTTGGCCCAGGGTGACCTCAGAGGCAAGATGGAGAATGCCAACCACTAGACGGAGGGCACGGGACCAAGCAGGGTTTCATTCTGTGGTCCCAAATTGCCCCCCAGTTGAGTGACACACCCTCCCAGGGCATGGGCTGCGCCAAAGACTCTGTGCAGAAGGTGTCTGCAGGAGCCATCCCAC